>JABCPU010000597.1:0-36055 GCA_016800925.1 Suillus spraguei | reverse complement strand
GTCAAATATCCTGAGTGGTTCGAGATATGGATCCAGGGAACTTTCGGCAGCGATGAGAAGAGCATGAGGTTTTGCTTGAGCAACGCATCAGACAAGGCAATAAGGGGGACGGACACAAGTTTAACGTACATCAAAACGAGTCAACGGCTGAGCGTACGAGAGGGTCTAAACAAGTCAGGATATTGGGCAACAGAAAAAAAAGTACAACTAGGGTGAATTCAGAACCAACAAAGCCAAGTGGCGCACGATGCAAGGACTGAGCCTGCAGAAACAAAGACGAAAGAAAGAAAAACGAGAGCAGTGTTGAAAAAAAGAAAAAAACAAAGGAGCACAGACTGGACTCTGAGCACGACCCCAACTAAAGCCAAGAGGGGAAGCGCAACATTGTCCGGCGCCCAAAGAAGGTCGAAAGATTGAAGAAAAATGAGAGCAGTGTTGAAAATAAAGAAAACAAAGGAGCACAGACTGGACTCTGAGCACGACCCCAACTAAAGCCAAGAGGGGAAGCGTAACATTGTCCGGCGCCCAAAGAAGGTCGAAAGATTGAAGAAAATGAGAGCAGTGTTGAAAATAAAATAAAACAAAGGAGCACAGACTGGACTCTGAGCACGACCCCAACTAAGCCAAGAGGGGAAGCATAACATTGTCCGGCGCCCAAAGAAGGTCGAAAGATTGAAGAAAAATGAGAGCAGTGTTGAAAATAAAATGAAAACAAAGGAGCACAGACTGGACTCTGAGCACGACCCCAACTAAAGCCAAGAGGGGAAGCGTAACATTGTCCGGCGCCCAAAGAAGGTCGAAAGATGAAGAAAAATGAGAGCAGTGTTGAAAATAAAATAAAAACAAAGGAGCACAGACTGGACTCTGAGCACGACCCCAACTAAAGCCAAGAGGGGAAGCATAACATTGTCCGGCGCCCAAAGAAGGTCGAAAGATTGAAGAAAAATGAGAGCAGTGTTGAAAATAAAATAAAAACAAAGGAGCACAGACTGGACTCTGAGCACGACCCCAACTAAAGCCAAGAGGGGAAGCGTAACATTGTCCGGCACCCAAAGAAGGTCGAAAGATCGAACGGACTGCAGCTGAACAGGATGCCATTACAAAGAAAATTAGAAACCAGCAAAACAAAATGAATGGACAGACGAACAAACAAAAAGACAAAGAAGGCCAAAATCAGGACTTGAACGAAAAAAAAAGAATAGGATGATGGCATGTGATGAATGAAAGATGGGATGACAGAAACTTAGGACAATGACTAATCGGGGACAGGACGGCTCTGTTCCCCTTGGCCCAGTGTTCCCTCGTGCTTTGTATATCCAAAAATAGAGAAGTGTTCCCTATTTCCCACACATGATGTTCCTCTGTTCCCCTTGGCGCAGTGTTCCCTCGTGCCTTGTATATCCAAAAATAGAGAAGTGTTCCCTATTTCCCACACATGATGTTCCTCTGTTCCCTTGGCGCAGTGTTCCCTCGTGCTTTGTATATCCAAAAATAGAGAAGTGTTCCCTATTTCCCACACATGATGTTCCTCTGTTCCCCTTGGCCCAGTGTTCCCTCGTACCTTGTATAACCATAAATAGAGAAGTGTTCCCTATTTCCCACACATGATGTTCCTCTGTTCCCCTTGACCCAGTGTTCCCTCGCACCTTGTATAACCATAAATAGAAATGTGTTCCCTGTTTCCCACAGAGGATGTTCCTCTGTTCCCCTTGGCTCAGTGTTCCCTCTAACCTCATATAACCGAAAAATAGACATGTGTTCCCTTTACTAACCAAATCAAGCTGTTCCCCAGGGAACATCTATGCCCCATAGATGCTTGACTCCAATAGGTAGTGGGCACAAATACTTGCACAAATGATGCAAATCTGATATCTGAATATTTGCGCAATATAGGTGGTCACAAATCCTTGTGCAAGTACTGATTTAATCCAGTAATTAAACAAAGTCAGTCAGGTCAGTCCCAGTTTGACATCAATACATAATGTCACCATGCTGTACAAATCATACAAATCTCATATTGCACAATGTTGGTGGTCATAAATCCTTGTACAATGAATGTTGAAATATGTATGTGTGCAGGGTCTGCACAAATTGGATGTTTCAATATTTGCGCAATCTGTATGGTGGTTACAATTATTTACATTGATGATGTATGTTTCACACAAATATGTCATTTGAATATTTGCACAGTCTGTCTAGCGGTCACAAATATTTACATTGATGATATATGGTTCAGGCAAATCTGACATTTGGATATTTGTGTAGTCCGGTGACCATAAGGGTATGCGCAAATCTGAGATTTCAATATTTGCGCAGTCCATCTAGTGGTCACAAATGTGTACATTAATGATATATGGTTCACGCAAATCTGACATTTGGATATTTGCGCAGTCCATCCAGTGGTCACAAAGATTTACATGAATGATATATGGTTTACGCAAATCTGACATTTGAATATTTGCGCAGTATGAGGGTTGTGAATATACAATAACCCAGGCATAACCATAAGTGACTTACAAAATTAGGCTTAGAATGCTGCTCACCTTGGCTGCAGCCCTGGTCGTCGTCTTTGCAGGAACCTTTCTGGCGATCGTTCTCTGATCGTGGGATGATGTGAGATCCGAATGGACTGCCTTGCGACCACTTACCACTCTTGTGCCGGTTTTCTTTTGACGGTGACGATCAGATGCGCTGAAAATCGGCATGAATATAGCTACTCGCCTTGTTGAATTCCTGGTGAATGATCTCTTCATCGCTTGAAGTGTCATCGTCTGAGCTTTCTGGCTTGTCCTGCATCTGGTGGTCAGCCAACAGAGGTGTGTAGGGCTCCACATCCAACTGACCCCTGATTTCTCAGTGAGGAATCCTCCTTCCTGCATTTGAATTAGCGGGCGCTCGCTTATTTGCCCCTGGTGCTTTGTCTTGTGCTCACCCTGAGTCTCTGACTCTTTGTTTTGTCAACTCCTTTCTGCACTTGAATTAGCGGGCGCCCGCTTGTTTTTTCAAAGCGATTTGTTCTGTGCTCACCCTCAAGCTCGGACCTTCTGTCCTATTGGTGTTCTTTTTCTTTCGTCTCTCAGCCCAAACAAATAAGAGCTCGTGCTCTTGTTTTTGATGCTCACCTGTGGCATGCTGCTGGGCTTGACTGCACTTTGTTTCATTGTTTGTTGTTGTTTGTATTGTGTCTAAATGGGGAAGGTATGGATTGTGGTTCAAGATGCTAATTAGCACAGCCGCCATTTGGACTGATGCATATATGGCTGAGTGACGCAAACATGCGCGCGCTGATTAGTCATTCAGGCGATCCTCTAAACAAAGTCGTTTGAGCAAACACTCTGTACAAGCGGGCGCTCGCTTATTTGAAGCAGAGTGCAGTGAGCTGCTGAGCATGGACGTTGGAGTAATCTGATTTATGATGCTTCCTCCCGACCGCCGGTGCAGGCGAGTTGAATGCTTTGTGTATGGGAGGACCTCGATGCGCTTCGATGGAAGGCATGCATGCAAAAACAGGAAAACTTGCATCATCATGAAAGAATGAAGAAATGATTGTTCTGTCTTTTCTGCTGAGCACAGTTGTTGGAGGAAAGCATGGTAAACCAATTCACGACGCTCCCTCCCAACCACTGGTGCAGCTGAGTTGAATGAATTCTTGGATCATGAAGTCGTTTATATATGCAAGGTACATGCGCACAGACCAACACGAGAAAGGCATTACGAACGTACTTAAATGGAAGGCATGCATGAACTGACTGTTAATGAGAGGAAGAAGATAAAAGAGTTCCGTCTGTTCTATGCTCTTTGACTGATGTACCACATGAACAGATCGATGAGATTGCTCCGGCTGTCCTTTGCTGGCCTTCCCATCAACCACGTTGCAAACCCTTGCAGGCTCGACCAATTCTGTCTGAAGTGAGTCTCTGCTGCTGTTCTGAGCTTCTGATTTTGGAATATTCCATAGGCTGCAGGGGCTACGATGTCCTGGAACTCGCATCCATTCTTGCTGAACGTGGGATGAAGACTGTCGGTGATCTGAGGGACGTGGCACATGAAGCATATCTTCTTGTGGTACTTGAGATATTGAAGGGTCTGGCGCCACTCCCAGTATTCTTCAAAGTTCATCTCGGAGTGAGGTCCAAAGCATGGACAGTTGTGAATCATGTGAGGGGTGGCGTTCTCGCTTCCTGTCGTCGCGCACAGACTGCAGGTGTGCTGAATGGACTCCAGAGCTCTGCGTATGTGAAGAGCCTGCTCTGCTCTGCTCTGCTGCTTTTCTGATCTCATTTTCATCGCATTGTTTGTGGAGCTGAGGAACGGATTGCTCGAAGATGCGTTCATAAAAGGCTGAGGAGGTGCTGGAGCTGCAGGTGGCGGTCTGAATGTGAAGCTGGGCGCTGCTGGGCGTTTGGATGGGACTGATCCTTCCGATGGCCTGGATTTCGGCATGGATGCCATGACGATGCTCGTTGGATCATGATATGGGTCTCGCTTGCAGACGGAGCATTTCTGATTGGAGGCGAGCTGGCGGCAGCTTATTCCCGTTCCATCGATGTGCTGAGTTATGCCGTACCTCAAGCATCTCTTTGGACCGTATGTGTATAGGTGGTCGTACATGGCCTGCTTGCCTTTGTGGTCCACCTCGCCCTCTTCGATCTTGGGAGGATATGCATTTATCGGCGTCAGAACATAAGCTCTAGCAGGCAAACCATCTCTTCCCGCTCTGCCCTGTCCTTGGATGAATTCTAGCATCTCGAATGGCCTGTTCAGGTGCATTACAAGGCGAACGTGGGGGTAGTCGTTGCCTGTGCTGAACGCGGTGGTCGCTAGCATGATCTTGGCGTCTCCTCGTACCCATGCCTGATACGCCTCTCTCCTCTCCTCATCCGACATTTTCTCCTTGTTTCCATGATAAAATGGCCAGCCCTTCTTCTCTGCGATGGTGTTGCCTTGTTCCAGTTTGGGAACGAATATCAGTCCTCTGTCTTTCTCTCTCCAGCTCTTCATCTCCTCCTCTATGATCGTGAACGCTCTTTTCAGGAAGTCTGAAAAAGCTGGTTTCTCCAGTATGTACTCTAGCTCTTCTCTGTTGGTGCATTGTCTGATCACCGCAGCATCCTCGCCTAGACCAAAGCACGAGATGAGATCTGCGATAGATGATGGAGACGCTGTGGCTGTAAGACAGACGAGCTGCATGGCGATGCTCCGAAGGTCGTAGATATCGTCCAGAGCTTCTCTATAGTCATTGGCGATGAGAGGAATGTGAGACTCGTCAAAGACCAGGCGTCCCACTGGCTTCTTCTCGTTTAGAATGGCCAGCGCTTGCCTCCACTGCTCTGACTTTGCCTTGTCTGCTGTGACCAAAATGAGGTTGTCTCTGACGTTGAGTTCCCCGTCGTTGATTGTCCTGTCATACGTCTGGAAGGGGACCCTCATGTCTGTCAGTCTTCGCTCAAAGTCCATCAGCAAAGAATTCAGAGGGAGGACCAGGACCGTCGCTGAATTTTTCTCCAGCAAGCTTGGAATGATCGCCAGCATGGACTTGCCTCCTCCTGTGCGAAGGATGACTACCGCATCTCTCTTTCTCTCCAACACCACCTTCATTGCCTCCTGCTGCTGCTCTGACATCCATGACACGGTTTCGTTCCTCAGTAGCTTTCTCATTGCTTGCAGCGCGTGGGCTTCGGTGAGCGTGGTCGACTCTGATGTGCTTCGTGCCCCAATGTTCGATACAGGCGGGCTCCTGTTTATCTGCCATGCCGGTGCATCCATGTCAGGATGTTGCTGCTCTGGTTCAGAGATGAATGCTTCTGCATGAGCTGGCTGCGAGAGAGGCGTCTGCGCAAAATCTGAAATAGGCGGGCGCCCGCTTATTTGTGAATCTGATCCCTCTGCGTTAGAGTGTTGCTGCTGATCTTGGAATGCAGATGCTTACTTTGATTCTGATCGTCTGGTTTCATGACGGCTGGCTGCAGTGGAGTCATCTGGATGGGATCTGAAATAGGCGGGCGCCCGCTTATCAGCTTTGCTGTCTGACTTCAAGTGCGCATGCTTACTTCGATTCTCATCATCTGAAATAGGCGGGCGGGCGCTTATCTGGGATTCTGATTCCCCTGCATCAGAGTGTGTCGCTGCTGAGAATAATATTTTATCGCTCACCTTGATGCTCGTGCGCATGATTCCTGGACGTCTCAGTGACAGCTTTCGGCATCGCAGCTTGGATGGTTGAAGTGAGAACTGGAGTCAGTCGCTCCACTACTTTCTGCACGATGGCATCTATGCTGTATGCTCCAAGATCTTTGTCTGGAGCGCTCTGCATCCGCGCCCGCTCATCCTTCTCTGGCCTCTGCTGGAGTCTCTCAAAGTCTGTGGAGCGCGCTTTGTGGTATGGAAGAAGCCGTCCGCCTTGGACCGTCTTGCATTTCGTCTGCCATGCGATGCTAGCGTTCAAAAAAAGAGGGAGCACGTCCTCTGGTGCTGTAGCGATGGTCTGCATGCTGAGTCCATACACCCGATTCTCTGTGGACCTGCTGTGACCGGCCTGCAGGGCATCCACATCATCTTCTGCTGTTCCCTCTATCAACTCTTCCATGCCACACTTGAATTTGCGCTTCCATGCTGTGTGTATGTGCCTCCAGGGGTTGATCGTCATGCTGTAGTTGAGATGAGGTAGGCTGTGGTGCGTCATGACTGCGGACAGATGCGTGGAGTCGAACGATTTTCGAAAGTTGACAAAGAGCTGGTTGCGATACCTGTCCTTGACGGTCGTGTCGTTGGGAAAGCAGATGTGAGCCGCAAATTCTGCAAAAGGCCTGGCCAAAGTGAGATCCTGGATTAAGATGTCGCTGGTCACTGCATCCAAGCTATGCGGTATGAGCTTGTCCTGTTGCGTCAGAGCGCTCGTCTTTGAGTACATGCAGAGTATCGTGATGTGCTTGCCCATCGCTACTAGGCTGCGGGTCGTGCGAGTGGAGGTGTTGCGATACATCATGGCCGTCAGTTCCGTTCCTCTGGCTGGTGAGCCACTCAGCATCTCGCATCGCAGTAGCAGAAGGCTGTGAAGCTCGGCGTAGGCTTGCAGCCATTCTACGAGTCTTCCTCGGTTCCATACCAGCTCGCTCTCCCTGACCACAGAAAAGTGCTCGAGGATCTTCTCATCGCTAAAGAATGACTCCAATAACCGATCTCTTCTGGAAAAACATTCATTTCGCGCGTCGGTGAGGAAGGAGTAGCCCACGTCTGTGTTGGTCAGATCGTCGGCGATGAAGTCGTAGTCTGTCCTGATCTTGACGTTCATCAGCACCGTCTCTTCCCATACCTCCACCAGTCTCTCTTCTATCGCCACAAACATCCTGCAGACGTCGTCGAGGTCTATCCTATTGCCTTTGTACAGCATCGTGCGCCAATGAACCGTGTCCGTCCAATAGATGCGTGGAAGGCTGTTGGTCGTGAATGCGATGCTCGAGGCACGGTGCTGCAGGGATCTGAGACGTGAAAACGTTGAGTATTTCTTTTCTGTGAACCAAGGCTCCAAAGCATTGCAAGCTTCTTCCTGGTCTGCTGCCATCCCTGTGGCCAGTCTATCTCTGATTTCCCTCACAAAAGTTGCCCGCATGCAGAACTCATCTTTGGCTATGATCCCAGTCACATCTTTTGCCTCTTTGAATGAGCCATCTCTCTGCACCGTGAGCAGCGCCAGACACAGCTCTGTGGGATCGGCGATAGGATTTTCATCTGTCTGCGTCCATCGCGTCGTCCATATCGACGTGAGGATTCTGTGGATGTGCATTGATATGATTTCTGGATCTGCTCCGAGGTCCAACTTAATCTGCAGGGCTTTCGTCGCATCCTCCAGATCCTTGGACTTCTCAAAATGAAATGGTTCTGAGGGGTTGCTTCGCATCAGCATCGCCAACAAGGATACGATCGGCAGTATGTATTTCTGCATCGTCTCCTTGTTTTGGTGCGCGTGAAATGGCGTGTTCGAGATGCCCCTGGAGTGGTGATAAAAAAAAAATAAGCGGACGCCCGCTTGTTTTGTTTTTCATGTTGGGGAACTCACTCTTTTTGTGGATCAGGTGAATTCAGTCTTTGAAGAGTAAGCTCGTCCATCATGTACAGTAGAGCCAGAGCACTGTCGTAGTATGCTTCGACATTCTCCTTTAGGAGAGGCATCCGGTCATCGTTCCCCTTCGGTATGGCCACCAAGTTCATTAGATCTTGCGGCCGCTGTCCGACCAGATGCTGATGCCAGCGTGTCGTGAGCAGCCATGGACTGACCATTCGTTTGTCTCCGGGTGCCTCTATGACTTGAAGGACGGACTCTATTTCTTTCATGATCGATTGAATGAGCCCTTGGTGAGGGACTTGAGGCTTGATGTGATCCTTCATCTCCCAATAGACCTGATGCGTGCCAGGCCCCCCACTTCTCAGTCGCTGAGCTTTGCATGCCCTCCACTCCTGTGGCATTATGGTTTCTTCATGCGCTTCTGAATGATGCATGCGCATGTATTTCAAGCTAGTCAAGACTTTGTTGCAGTGACTGCAAGCAAATGCATCTTGCACTGCAAGTCCTTTGACCCATGATCTTGGACCTGATAGTGCAGGGAGATCTGATGATATGCCCAACTCTCTCACCGCTTCCTTAAATTTGACCGCATCGAATATCGTCTGCGAATGCTCCTTTGTGATGTGAGTCTTGGCGACATCCTGTGGAATAGCGACTTGACAGATCTCGCAGCAGAGAATGCGAAGCTCTTCTTGCATCGTCAGATTGAGGGTCTTTAGAAACTCATTATGGATGGATCTTGAAGCATCTGCATGCACCTCGGATGCAGAATAAGCGGGCGCCCGCTTGTTTGCAGTATCAGACTGCAGATCGCTGGCCTTTAGCTGCGCATCTGACTCGACTTCTGTCATAGACTGCAGATGATGTTAGTTTGCGATCATCGATCTCATGTTTTGTGAGTGCTTGCCTCAAGGGTGCCGAGGCTCAAGGATCTCGATTCCCTGTGTTCCAGCATTTGCAGGTCTTCATCAGATGCATCGTGAAATGCCTTTTTATTGAAAATGAGCATTCAATCATTCGTGTTTCAATGATCCATTTACCATTTGAGGTTCGAGCGATGGTGACACTATCATCTGCTCTGAGTCGATTGCATGATTTGCTGATGAGTGTGACTTGAGGTTCAAAGTGAGATGTTGAATAACAGATCGAGCTCTTATTCAGAACTTTACTTACAGAGCTTCTTTGCTCATCAGTGGGCTGGAAATACTGCTTAGTCAGCATGTATGGATGCTGGAGTGAATGAAAGACATCACCTTTGTTGCCTTGCCTTCTGGACCTACCCAAGTGGACTTTGCTTTTTTCATATGGTTTTTCAAACCAGTGATGGTTGCAAACCCCTTTTTTGGACAGCTGGGTTGAGAGCAGTAGCAAAGAAATAATCCATCATCATTTCTCTGCACTGAGATGTTTTGATCTCCCAAGGTGAATGATCCTTCCTGCATGCATTTTCTACTATGAGTGATGTATTTGGACTTGTTTTCAGCTTCAAACAGCATGCCACAGGTGTTGCACTTCATGATGGAAGACTGATACTGATGATGAACTGGATGATGGTGGTGGTATGTGGAAGAAAGACTGTGGGAGAATATTTTGCAATGTTTAGTCATGTATGGTTTCATAATATTTTCCCAGCCTTCATTCAGCTTACAAATCACTTTAGATTAAATCTAAAAATAGCTGTGCATGTTTTAGTTTTGATATTTAAACTATTGCATGCGTGAAGCAATTTTGAAAATAGCCGTGCATCATGTTCTCACAGTTGTTCAGATTTAAGTTGTGCCAGGAGTGACTTCCTCACTGAGCTGTTGCACCAGGTGCACCTGTTGCATTCAAAAAATGATTTTGAAAAATAGCCGTGCGCCAGCTTATTCTATGCTCATATGAAGTGCCCTTGAAACTAGCTGTGTGTCGGCCCATATATGTCGTCTCGGTTGGTCGGCTTTGAGTTGTGCCAAGAGTGAATTCCTTGCTGAGCAGTTGCATCATGTGCAACTGTCATATTCAGAAGTTGCACGCGCTCACATGAAGAGATTTGAAAATAGCCTTGTGCAAGCTTGTTTCCTGCGTGCGTGCAACTGACTCTGTGATGCTATGCTATTCCAAAGTGATGTCGAGAATGGCCTTGCATCAGCTTATGTCAATTGAAAGTGCAGAGTGATCTATAGACTTGGTGGCTGACTTGATATTGCTTTGCTGCCATGGATCTGCATGCGATGTCAGAGATGTACCCAGAACCAAGATGCTGAGAAGATGTATTCATGTCAACTGAACCTAACTGACGAGACACCGAGACAATACGTTTTCAGCCGAACCAAGCTAACTGACGAGACACCGAGACAATACGTTTTCAGCCGAACCAGGCTAACTGACGAGACACCGAGACAATACGTTTTCAGCCGAACCAGGCTAACTGACGAGACACCGAGACAATACGTTTTCAGCCAAACCAGGCTAACTGACGAGACACCGAGACAATACGTTTTCAGCCAAACCAGGCTAACTGATGAGACACCGAGACAATATGTTCCTGTCATCCAAACTTGACTAACTCTAACTGAGACATGCCAACTGAACCTATCTGAGCCTAGCATTCATTGGAAAACTCACCAAATAGCCGGGCGCCAGGCTATTTCAACTGCAGGTAGCATTAGATGGTGCATTACAGTTGCACCAAGTTACACTAGCATCCATGGAAAAGTGGCTGAATAGCCGGGCGCCCGCCTATTTCAACTGCAGATAGCATCAGATGGTGCATTGCAGTTCCACATACCCTCCATAAGAACTGGCAGTCATGAAAAAACTAGCTGAATATCCAGGCCCCTGGCTATTTCAACTTCAGGTAGCAGCAGGTTGCATCACTGTTGCACCAAGTTACACCAGGTTGCACCAAGTTACACCAAGTTACACCAGGTTGCGTCACTGTTGCACCAGGTTGCACCAAGTTGCACCAAATAGCCGGGCGCCCGGCTATTTCACAAGTTACACCAGGTTGCGTCACTGTTGCACCAAGTTGCACCAAGTTACACCAGGTTGCACCGAGTTGCATCACTGTTGCACCAAGTTGCACCAAGTTATGCCAGGTTGCGTCACTGTTGCACCAGGTTGCACCAAGTTGCACCAAATAGCCGGGCGCCCGGCTATTTCACAAGTTACACCAGGTTGCGTCACTGTTGCACCAAGTTGCACCAAGTTACACCAGGTTGCGTCACTGTTGCACCAAGTTACACCAGGTTGCACCGAGTTGCATCACTGTTGCACCAAGTTGCACCAAGTTACGCCAGGTTGCGTCACTGTTGCACCAGGTTGCACCAAGTTGCACCAAATAGCCGGGCGCCCGGCTATTTCACAAGTTACACCAGGTTGCGTCACTGTTGCACCAAGTTGCACCAAGTTACACCAGGTTGCGTCACTGTTGCACCAAGTTACACCAGGTTGCACCGAGTTGCATCACTGTTGCACCAAGTTGCACCAAGTTATGCCAGGTTGCGTCACTGTTGCACCAGGTTGCACCAAGTTGCACCAAATAGCCGGGCGCCCGGCTATTTCACAAGTTACACCAGGTTGCGTCACTGTTGCACCAAGTTGCACCAAGTTACACCAGGTTGCGTCACTGTTGCACCAAGTTACACCAGGTTGCACCGAGTTGCATCACTGTTGCACCAAGTTGCACCAAGTTATGCCAGGTTGCGTCACTGTTGCACCAGGTTGCACCAAGTTGCACCAAATAGCCGGGCGCCCGGCTATTTCACAAGTTACACCAGGTTGCGTCACTGTTGCACCAAGTTGCACCAAGTTACACCAGGTTGCACCGAGTTGCATCACTGTTGCACCAAGTTGCACCAAGTTACGCCAGGTTGCGTCACTGTTGCACCAGGTTGCACCAAGTTGCACCAAATAGCCGGGCGCCCGGCTATTTCAACTGCAGATAGCATCAGATGGTGCATTGCAGTTCCACCTACCATCCATAAGAACTGGCAGTCATGAAAAAACTAGCTGAATAGCCAGGCCCCTGGCTATTTCAACTTCAGGTAGCACCAGGTTGCATCACTGTTTCACTGTTGCACCAAGTTACGCCAGGTTGCGTCACTGTTGCACCAGGTTGCACCAAGTTGCACCAAATAGCCGGGCGCCCGGCTATTTCAACTGCAGATAGCATCAGATGGTGCATTGCAGTTCCACCTACCATCCATAAGAACTGGCAGTCATGAAAAAACTAGCTGAATAGCCAGGCCCCTGGCTATGTCAACTTCAGGTAGCACCAGGTTGCGTCACTGTTGCACCAAGTTACACCAGGTTGCACCAAGTTGCATCACTGTTGCATCACTGTTGCACCAAGTTGCACCAAGTTGCGCCAGGTTGCGTCACTGTTGCACCAGGTTGCACCAAGTTGCATCACTGTTGCATCACTGTTGCACCAAGTTGCACCAAGTTGCGCCAGGTTGCGTCACTGTTGCGCCAGGTTGCACCAAGTTGCATCACTGTTGCACCAAGTTGCGCCAAGTTGCACCAGGTTGCGTCACTGTTGCGCCAGGTTGCACCAAGTTGCGCCAGAATCCATGAGAAAAGTGGCTGAATAGGCGGGCGCCCGGCTATTTCGACTGCAGGTTGCATCAGATGGTCGTCTCGATTTGGAAGTTACACCGAGTTGCATCGTGGTTGCATCGTCCAGTCTACCCTAGACTGGACCGTTAAGATAATTAGGTTCCCTGCAGTGTCGCCGTTTAGATAGTAACAATGAAAGGTTTCTTCTTGTTCAAAGTCCCACCCGCCTTCAGCTTCATGTGGTGACATAGACTCTCCCTCCTCTGCATCTATACCGTCGTCATGACCATCTACAAACTCTTCCTCGACTTCCTGGTATCGCACAACCGCAATATCATCAGGGCTTTCTCCTCATCTGGAGCAGCAGCCGACTCCTCCATAGACTGAGACGCTTCAGCTGCATCCGGTACAGGATCCCTGGTGAAGTTATCTAAATTAAAGGGAATAAAACGTTGATAGCCATGGTCCTCAAGCCGAGCAGAGTGGATGATGACGGTGTAGAAGTTGTGCTGCAGCACAGCACAAGTCTTGGTGGTGGCGGCAGCAAGCAGAAAGCCGCCATTGTGAGCCAGTGAGCCAATACATAGGGCGTAGTCTGTTGGGCACGCCATTGTTTCTAGGTTCGTAAATTTCTGCTTGATGAGGGTTACGAGTAGTTGATGCAGAAGCTGGAGAAGCGCAGCAGGACGGGGAGTCTTAGTTTGAATGAGGTAATCGTAGAGCATGTTGGCGGCATACTCCTGGGCCAGACTCCGTCTAATGTGAAGAGTGCCGAATGACGCCAAAACCCCGGTGTGCTCTGCATGGGTCCATCTGATAAGCATGCATATGCAGCGAGACAGAGGTCTGGAGTAGGTGTAGTAGGAAGCTCGACTCAATTCTCTGAAGTGCGCTTTGGTACTGTGTAATCATGAGCTATGCATAAACGGATGAGAAGGGTACTCACTGCAACGTCACTGCTTGACGAAACTGCGTATCTCCTTTAGAGGAGAGATAGGTCTGGATGTCGACTAGATATGACCTGAAAAGTTTTCGAACGGTGATGAGGCCAAGCTCAAGTTGCCTTTCCACTCCCATCAAGGATCGTGCTTCCTTCTTAGACCTAAGCTTCGTCAGCCCACGAAGAGAGTCTGCCTGTGCACCCAAGCTAGCAATGAAGTCGGGCCACCGGAGGTTAATCAGATATTGGGGGGAGAGAGGAATTGTCGGCATGAGATCAGAGGAGGTCTGCAAGGGGCAGGACCTGTGTATGTCTTCTACAGCAAGCGGTGGAATGTACCATTCGGCCAAAGGCCATACAGTCCAACTGAGTGGGTCTTCTGAGTTCAGAGATTTTTGGAATGGACGATAGATCCATCGAGCTTCAAAAACATCAGCTAGATAACTGGCTGCGTGCTCAGGATGAGCTGAGGAGACATGAATTCTAGAATTTTTTTGCTGAGACTTGAGAGAACCTCTCGATGTCTGCATCAAAGACCAAGAAGAGCAACCAGGGTGCGGACACAATGCTGCCCACAATGGCTCAAGACCCGGGATAGGACCAGATAGGTCACCGGTGGGGCTAGGACAGGGTGTTGCTTCCGTGAGTCTATGGCTATTGAGTAGATGATTGACTAGACCCTCTCTGTACACTGTCATTCTGTTTGAGAGTCTACGTTTATGGTGATGATGCCCGACATGGGTACCCAAAACGTTGGCTGGCACTAGAGTAGAATTGATCTCACAGACGAAGCCGTATGACCCAAATGAGATTCCCAACAGTTCAAGCAAGGGACAACTGGAGGTAGGAGAGGAGAAGAGTGGTCCCGAGTGGATTGGAGTATGGGAGTGCTCACAACAGGTAGGCTCATTATTTAACATGGGATGTGACTTGGAAGACCCAAACAGGTGAGGGCGCTTTGGGACATTATCATTGCATTGCATGGCTTTGGGCTGTCTGCGCTTTGCTGCGGACATGTCAATAGTGAGGCCTATGGAAAATGACGCCAGCATCAGGGCAAACCGAAATTCACCGAAATATCCAAACTCGGGCCTAAAACGGTTGAATTCCAGGAAATGTACAGTTACTTAGTTACTAATGGGACTCAGAGTGACTGATTCCCACTATAATATGTGTGTCTCTCGTTCTCACGGCTACAATATCAGAGACTAATCAATTCACTGCCATGCCTGGAAACTGCCGTCATATTCCAGCAGCTGTAAAACAGCAATGGGTGACCATGTCTGCCCATATGACATTTAGTGGCATAGCACAAGCCACTCACACAAGCACCGAACTGTTAACCGAGTTCTTTGGCTCTCTCGTCTCACAGGCTCTGTTGTTCGAAGACCCTTGGAAAGTGGACGACCTCGTCTGCTCACAGCAGCGGATGTTCCAGTAACTGAATCTGCAGTGCAGAGGTTGTAATTGCCCTAACTCCCTTACTAGTATATGTTGTCATATATCGAGCGCACTCATGAGACAATTATTCAAAAAGACGAAAAAGCTGTCATGTAAATAACCAGGTTGCTAGCCCTGGATGGAGCATGGGGCTTTACCCTCCGGTGCAGAAACCAATTAGTGCATCTTTCAGCCGTTGATCAAGGCAAGTCAAGGTGAAGGGGGTAGGCCAGTACAAGAAAGACAGCCGCGGCCTCAATTTACATAGCAAAGATATCGTGTCCGATCCTCCTGTAACAAGTAGCGCTGTCACAAATACAGTTTAAATGACGGACAAATACAAAGTAACCAACATCGATTATAGTTAAATTCCAGCCCGTTCTTCCACAAATCCCAAGATATCTTCAGTAGAGGGCCGACACTCCGCATCTTCTAACCAACATCTCTGTATGAAATGCCAGTCCCCATCAATGATGACAAAACCAGGCGGCCTCTTAGGCCTTATTCCTTTCAGTATAGAATAAATTATGGATTCATATTTGAGAATATAATGGTATGGGACCTTGCCCTCCAAAACCTGCAACAATGTGAGCTGAGCTGATTGAGTGAGAATAATCTATGCCACATGCCTGCAGCATGATCCCTCCAAAGGAGTATACATCGCCCTTCCAGGTGAAGTCCGGTGCAAAGCTACCTTTGGCATCGAATATCAAGTATTCTGGTGCCATGTACTGCGCCGTGCATGCAGGATTGATAGGCAACAATGCCTGACTCATTCTTCCTGGAAGGAGGGCGGAGAGACCGAAATCGGTGAGGCTTGCCTTTCCGTTCTTGTGGACGAGGACATTGTTCTAAAGATGCTTCAGATGAACGCTCATAGATTTCATTAACACGTACGTACACCAGTCAGGTCTCCATGGACAATTGACTGCGAATGGACTGCCCGAAGTGTTAGTGTTAGCTGACTCCCATTTCACGCTAGCATCAAGGCACTGGACATACGGTATTGAAGTCCGCGAGCCACATCCCCGAGCTAAAGAGACATTAGCATTGCTGATATGGGGCAAGAGACGATCCAGCGAACCAGTGCAAACTTTTCGTTATCAAAAAGTGTCTCGTGCTTGTGCTGAAGGTATTCGGTCAGAGTGCCGTTTTCTACCCATGGTGAGAGAAGTGCTGGGAGGGGGCCAAATCCTTCTGTAACGCCCCAGAGGGGAACAATATTTTGGTGCTCGAGCTTCAACCATGTTTTGATTTCTCTGAACAATCGCTGACGGACCCAGGTCAGATGGATGAAGGCAGAATGCATACCATTGGCTACTGACATTGATGATCTTCAAGATGTCCGGATCATTGACCAAGATTATTTCCTTAGCTGCGACCTAAATTGTTGTGAAAAATGCAGATGAAAACAAATAAGCTACTTACATCAACGCAATCTGTTGTTAAAGGGTGCTGGTAGTAGCGGGAAATTTTTTCTTGGACGCTCCCATCGATTTCTGCTAGACGGATCCGGCATGAGTGAACATTTGCAAATCCTCCGAAGCAGAAGCGATCTTTGTCGAGTCGTTGGATTGAGTTCGTCAGATCCACAGGGCTGGTGATGATGGTGAGCTCAGCAGTGGCATGTAACAAAGATAGCTCACCCGAAACTTTGGACTAAGATCAAGTAGAGAACCTTCTCGATTGAAGGACGGATTTTCTCCTCCAACAGGCACTGTCGCACCAAGTTCAACAGCTCTTTATCAACCTTTGAATTAAAAGCTCTTTGAAGTTGGCATAGAAAAAACTTTGCAAGTATCGTACCTCCATCATGTTCGGAGTCAGAAGAAAAGGCTCTGTGCGCCAAGCTTTTTCCACAAGCACTTGGCTTTCTTCGACTACCCACCAGTACGGCACCTTTCCTGTCAATACCTGGAGTACGCTAATATAAAATTCATCGCAAGTTGATGCGTTGCGTAACGCACCAGAACCGCAATACAGCCAAATGAATACACATCTCCTGCTTTGGTTGCCCTTGGCGTTCCTGGCTGGATGTGTTCGGGGGGAATGTACCTGGGATGTCCAGGGAGCTGCTCATTGAATATGCGATTATCGGCTTCAGCCAAGATGATGGAATGGCTGAAGTCCGCGATCCGTACTTGGCCTGAGGTGTCAAGGAGGATGCTATCCTGTGGGTGCAGTAAGAATCTTCGGCACATGACTTGGTAAATAATCAAAACATACGCCAGTTATATTTCCATGCGCAACACCCTGCTTGTGCACTAAGGCCCGCGTAAATTCTCTACTTGAACATCTACGGGAAATACTAACGATATTTGATCCCATCCGCCACCTGGACCAGCTGCCCTTTGGCGGTCAGAGGAGAAGGACTTGACGATAGCATGAAACATCAACTTACTATATCACGCTTCTCTCGCGAAGGTAAATTCAAGTGCTCTTTTTTCAGGTAATCATGCAATGAACCGCCTCCCATCCATGGATGTACAAAGGAGGGGAGAATTCCGAAACCAATCGTCATGCCATAGAGGGGGAGGATGGTCTTGCGCTTCAACTTTTCCCTGACGGATAGTTCACGACGAATCCTCTGTGGAATCATTCATGATTCAGTGACCATGTTTCTGTATAGATATACTGAAGTGTGAGTTGACTTACATTGCATATTTTGTCCAAATCATTCTGATTGTTGATGACGTCCATGAAAGACTTAACAGCAACCTGTCGACTGATCTGTTATGCATAGTACTAACAATCCATATGAATGCACTGACCTTGGTTATACCTGACTCCCGCGACCACTCACATTGCAAAGTTGAACCGGGGTGGCTGAAACTATCGGAGCCACGGTCACAGTTTGAAAGAGCCGTTTGTGGGATTAATTTGACTGCAGAGTGGGATAAAAACTTCTTGATAGTCTCCGAGATGTTGGTCCATAACCAGCAGAAGCCCACAATATTGGCAACCAACGGACGCTGTTCGATCTCGCTTGCCCAACATTGATTTGCAACTACCTGGATGTCTTCGTCAATACCAGCCAACTGGGAGAACGGTTTGATCCCCTGCATCTTCGCATTCAAAACAGCAAAAGAGCTCATTATACCATGATAAGGCTGACATCTAGAAAATACCTGCGATGTATCAGTGACATAAAATTGGGCGGGAACATGTGGTCCACCTGCATCACTACACAGCCATAGGAGTAAATATCGCAGGCCTTGGTTGGCTTAGTGTCGTTCATAGTAAATATCTCTGGTGCCATCCACCGGACACTGCCTGTGTGACAGAAGTTCTTCGGTGGTTCTGTGAGGATATTGGGTAAACTAATATAGAGCGTCCCATCACCGCTGACCAGGATATTGGCCTAATTTATAAAATCGTCATTTCTAGCTAGAGTAAGGTAGTAAACAACGCCTACACCAGTAAGGTCACCATGGACAATATCTTTGTCATGCACTACAGGATATAAATCAACCGAAATGCAAGAGCTGATTGCTTACTCACAATACTGAAGACCTGCTGCCACCTCTCTAATCTGACGTGTCAAGTCAGCACTCAACTTGTCTCCACAAAAGGATACATACCATAGTCAACTTCTTCTCTCTCGAAAGATTGACCTCCGGTCTCAAATACTCATTTAATGATCCATTTTCCATCCATGGAGTGACAAAGGCGGGAAGTGGCCCAAATCCATCGGTGACACCTTCAAGAGGAAGAATGCTGTCGTGTGACAATTGAATCCAAAAGTAGGCCTCACGACGAATCCTCTGGTGAGTGAATCTATCAGCCAATATAATTTATAATGATGAAATACTTAAGCCGAACCTGGCCAAATGTTCGTACTACTTCTGGTTCTCTATCCAAGTGGTGAGGGGCCCTGACAGCTTTGATCGCGACCTTTGTTGTGATAAATAACACTGTCATTGAACTACCTGACTGCAAACTTACAGGACGAGTCTCAGATTGTGTAAACATACAACATTTCCAGATATCACTCAACCCTCCGGAACTGATGGGAAATAGCTCCAGTCTTTGGATGGCTGTGGCAGGGATAACGTTTGGTCTGATTTTGAACACAATACCCTTGCTCTCCTGCCCGTGTTACTCAGTCAAAGTAAGCACAAGATCAAGATTGACTCACAACGTTGGACTGGTTCATGAGGTAAATTCTTCGGTGCAAGGATTACTTGAATGAGAGAAGAGCTATAATTATATACTGCAACAAATAGCGGGGACTCCGCAGTGCCCTGTGGGCTGTGCTGGGGGTATAGGGTGCAGTATGGATAACTGAGGTCCGCGTTTGTGATATGATAAGCAGACTTTATGGAAGTTACTCACCGTGACAAGACCTATAACAGGCAGTCACATGTTTGGTCACCGCATCAGAGGAGTGAGAAAGTTCTGCACTGTCTTCTCAAGATCTGGCTAAAATCTTGTTTCCGCAGTGAGTGACAGCCTTCTTATAGAAAAATACCTGAGGCTCAAGCCTCAAGGGCTTGTCTGCAGTGTGGACTTTGATGAGTTCCGACGAAGACGTTCAAATATTTAATTATTATTATATTAGGTGTTCATTACAAAATTCATGATGTAGGAATTGGTGAGGCCTACGCTAATAGTATGTAGATAACCATTGATCAATATCATATGATTCCACTTTACAGCAACTTTCATATCGATAGACCAAATTTGATTTTGTTCCCCTCACCGCTTTTGTTTAGTTGCTGGACAAACAAAAGTGTCCCGTTTGTTATGATATTTGGGCGCGCAAAGTATCCTAGAATGGAAGCTCGGAGCCTTTGTATTGTCGCTCGTTCAAATGAAGATGAAGTGACTTAATATTAGCTGTAGAGGTCAGAGAGACAAATATTGAGTATAGAGAGTGCCGATTGGTGACACGGCTGCTGAGGAGAAGGTGAGAAGCTTTAAGAAACGAATCAGACGAAAGTTCGTCAGAAATTGATTCGGTTTGTGTGGGAAGGTCTGGTCTTTGCTGGTCCTGCGCGGGAAGGGCGCGGGTCTGGACCGAGCACGTGACTCAGAAGAAGCCAAGAGTACGGGCTTCTGGAAGGTTGAGGATCAAGGAGAAGAGACAGACCTTCGGAGCGTGATCGGACTGAATACGTGCATAGACCAAAGGGTCCGTCTCAAGGAAACACGTCCTGGAGGATCTTCATGTGGGGGAGCTTACAAAGGCCGTATTTCACGTGTCAAGGTTCGCAGGCTCACGAGTCACGATCCACTCATCTTGCTCGCTTCATGCTCTTATCAGTCACCGAGCTGCGATGACGAGCGTCTGTCACCTCTCGCAGCATACAGCTATTGATTGACGATCTTGTGCTACCATGTATACCGCTATACTATTATCTTCACAATTGACCATGCTGATTTCTTATAGTGATCCAGGCTCAGTGTTACTCGGCCCCATGCTCCACTCAGGGCTGCTAAGCAACCCGGTCATAAGTTAGCATGACGGCTTTCTCATCTTTTTGAATAACCGTCTCAGTGAGTTCAGGATGATCCGACCGAGTCCACCTCCCACTGATGGACAAACGTATATATGGCTTGTTGATCAAGTGCAAGATGCCTACCAATAGTGGTAGTCAGAGTAAACGATTATGGAGCGTGCGATTATGAGACGCATCTACTTAGTGTCTTTCATAGTAATAATCATAGAACTTCCGTTGCTGCTACCTTAACTTGCTACCCCAAACTCTTTCTGCTGTGATACAAGTTGACGCCAAAGTTTTGGAACATGTTGTGTACCGCGCACTCGGTGTTGTGTCTCGCGCACTCGATGTTGTATTGCGCAATTTATTAAAGTGGCACTTGGAGCGGCTAAGCGCCGTTACCGAAAGGTCTTGATTATGTAAAGCTAGGACGAGCGAGACTAAATAATCATCACCACACCTGCATATGTGAACATATATATTTATCCAGGAACTCCTCTCACAACCCATGACATCTCTCTCGCTACGCCTGGCTTCTGATAGAGCCTGTGAATATCAGTACATAGTTCCATCCATGAAGTAGGAAATTCATCTTTTAGTGCAGCGAGGTGCCATTGGGCTTGGGTTGCTACTTCGTCGAAGTGAATGATGGTGCCGATGTCTATGTGTCTTGGAGAATGAAACTGGACTCCGGATTCTACTTCCTCCACAGCTTTGACAATCTTAAATCATTTAGGAGCATTTCTTCACAATAATATCGAAATGCTGCTCACCTGTACCACAGCGGTTGATGCATCAACGATCAGGTATCCTCCTCCAGAAGGACGATCGAGAATATTGGGTCTGGAGTCACCGAATAACACTGCATGCATCACCCGTCGAAGCACCTCATCTCCGATAACCCCCTGGTGAAAACATCAAGGACAATGAACGCCAAACCTATAATTCACTTACGTCTTTGAGAGTCAAGTAAGGTGCAGTCTCTAGAAGGCCAGCTGTCTGGTCTGGCAAGCGACAGTTGTGTAAGTTATATATCTCTCTGACAAGAACCCTTGCTTCTTTAAGAGCCAGACTCTCGTTCCTCAGGTCAGCCAGAAACACTGAGTTTTGTAAGCGATCAGCCCATGGATGATCCAGACTGCCTAACCCATAGAAGGCATGCAATGCCTGGCTGGAGGCCATGCATTTGCGAGCCTGTTCGAGTGTCATTCCGAAAGCGAAGGGAACATGATCAGACCGTCCATAATGAGTGTTGCCGGTCATTCTTGTGTGTTGGGCCTGGCGATCCACCATAGAGTCGTCTGAGGGTCCAACATGGGAAAGCGCTGGGAAGAACTGATTGTACAAGGCAGATATCACGTTCCGCAGAAGTCCGCATGATAACAGAACTGGTAGAGAGGACGTGTAGACCTGCAGCAAGTTATTGACATCGCTTCCATTCCAAACTCCGGGAAATTCAAGGCGAGTAGTAGGAAAAGTATGAGCAAAAATATGAGTTCTGTGATCGTCGTTGACATAATGAAGAAGGCCTGTGATGTAAACGACGCTAGGCCGTATTATTGCAAGGTAAAACAAAATAAGCGGAGCGAGACTGTGAGGAAAGGCCCACAGCCACTCTTGCAAGACTTGGTTGGGTTGTCTGGCCGCCGGGTGACCTATAACAAGCTCGGAGCCTAGAAGATAGAGATTACGAGGGATGCCAGTATCGCTATCTAACTGGAATTGAAAGGTCCGAAATTGCCAGTGTAGTGGAGGTATCCCGCATGTTAGGAGAAAGGCGACCAGAATCTGACCGAGAATTTGCTTGTCAAAGGCGAGCCACTTTCTGGCAGCCGCCTCGGTAATCACAGAGGGCGAACGCATGATGTGATGGCTGAGTTCTTTTGGGTCTGACAGATGTTTTAACATCACGTCCAACAATGGCTGTATGAGAACGCGGTTGGAAGGCTGAAGGAAAATGCCGTCGGGACTAGTGGGGTCATCGACTAACTGGCCGCAAATGCCACGAAATTGTCGAAGAAGATTTTTGCAACCATGTGGTAAGCACTGGACTATCTGATCTGATATATTCGCTATTGTGGTCTTGGCCAATACCCCAAGATCTGCAAACAGGATAGTCCGGGAGATGTCGTCACTATCTCGCATGCTAATGGCGGTGCCATCTTCAGTGAAGAAAAAACCATAGTTTCGTCTCTCTTTAAATGACGTTGGCCTTGTATGGAACCAGGCAGTCTTGATTTGGTTGTAAGGTGTGGCAAATGAGGGATGGCTTTCAAGTAAAGGCTGAACATAGTGTGAATTACCCGCCAAAATGCTGTAGGCCATCCAGGTAAGTATAATCTCGGTTGCTAAAACAGCACACAATAGCTTACTTTAAGACCGATAATGACCCAGGGTTACGGTCTACCTGAGCTACAAATTTTCGTGGACATCTTTGAGCTGCCAGAGACGACCGCGAGTCATGATATGTGTCTGAATATGTCACTCATATTAGTGCGCTGTACGATATCCTTAATTTGTGGCTCACCTAGGTTCTCTGCAGTATCGCCGTTTAGATAGTAACAGTGAAAGGTTTCTTCTTTTTCGAAGTCCCATCCGCCTTCAACTTCATGTGGTGACATAGACTCTCCCCCCTCTGCATCTATACCGTCGTCGTGACCATCTACAAACTCTTCCTCTACTTCTCGGAATTGCACCACCATACTATCATCAGCGTCTTCCTCTTCATCTGGGGCAGCGGATAGCTCCTCCGTAGGCTGAGACGCCTCACCTGTATCTGGTACAGGATCCCTCGTAAAATTACCTAAATGAAAGGGAATGAAACTTTGATGGCCATGGTCCTCAAGCCGAGCAGAGTGGATAATGACGGTGTAGAAGTTGTGCTGCAGCACAGCACAAGTCCTAGCAGTGGTAGCGGCAAGCAGAAAGCCACCGCTGTCAGCCAATGAGCCGATACATAGGGTGTAGTCTGTTGGGCATGCCATCGTTTCTAGGTTCGTAAATTTTTGCTTGACGAGGGTTACGAGCACTTGGTGCAGAAGTTGGAGAAGCGCAGCAGGACGGGGAATCTCGGTTTGAATGAAGTAATCGTAGAGCATGTTGACGGCATACTCCTGGGCCAGACTCCGCCTAATTTGAAGAGTGCCGAATGGCGCCAAAGCCCCGGTGTGCTCTGCGTGGACCAATCTGATAAGCATACAGATACAGCGAGACAGAGGCCTGGAATAGGTGTAGTAGGAAACTCGGCACAATGATCTGAAGTGCGCCTTCGTGCTGAGTAGACTGTGAGCTATGCACAAACAAAGATGAAGAATACTCACTTCATTGTTACTGCTTGACGAAACTGCCCGTCATTTTTAGAAGATAGATAAGTCTGGACGTCCATAATATATGACCTGTGGAGCTTCCGAATGGTGATAAGACCGAGCTCCAACTGCCTTTCCACTCCCTCCAAGGATAGTGCCTCCTTCTTCGTTCTAAGCTTGACCAACCCACGAAGAATGCCTGGTTGCAGACTCAAACCAGCAATAAACTTCTCCCACCCAAGGTTTGAGTATTGACTGTGAGCGGAAACTATATGTCGGATGCGAGAGGATCTCACTGCAGTAACAGCGTGTGCTGAGGACGCAGGAGCATAGTCTTGGATCAAAGGCCAGACTACTGAGGATAGCGGATGTCCACTACCGACAATTTTGCGAAATGGACGGTAGATCCATTTCATTTCCAAGATCCCAGTCAGATAAGTATTGGCGTTTTCATGGTGAGCTTTAGCGATGTGATCTCTGGTGGGAGCGTGCTGACCCTTGATAGAAGACTTCCCTGTTGGTACAGGGTACCAATGATGACAGCCCGGGTGCGGACAATGAGACGACCACTCTGGCTGGAGATTTTGGATGGGCTCGGACAAGTCACCCGGGGGGCTGGGACAAAGTGTTGTTGACGTGAGGTGGTGGCTGTTGAGCAGATGGGTAATCAGAACTGATTTAATTGTTGAAGGCGTCCGATTTCTTAATTTCTGCCGGTGATGGAGGTGCTCCATGTGACCTGACAAGTGAGCAGCAGGCACGAGACTAGAGGTAATGTTACAGACAAAACCATACTGCCCAAACGACATTCCCACTTCAGTTAACAAGGGACAAATGGTGGTAGGGGGCGAGAAGAGTGGACTTGACTCGGAGTGCACTGGAGTGTGTGATCGTTCGCAGCACACAGCGAACTGCCCATTGGACAACCAGATTTTAAGTGGATCATCGAAATCAGCAGGTGCATTCAGATGAGCTCGTTTGGAAGCCCTAGTATCAATAGGGTACGCGTCTTCGCGCCGTTTGCGTGGCATAGTGAGTTCCCAAGTAGTAAGTTCACTAGTAAAAAGGTGAAAAATGTGCGACAACTTGCATGATATCGTAAGAGCGAAAATTTTAAACGTTTGGGCAGATGCGGCTAGGTTGAATGAATTAATCTATTGGTCAAGTAGACTGGTAACCAGTCTAGATGTTAAGTGTTTGAGATACATCCGCTGTTAACCATGGTACGCCAAAGGGAACAGCAAAGGGGCAGAATGCGTATGGCTGCTTATAACAGGTATGTCTTTCACTGAAGTGTTGAGTTACTTAGAAGTTAGGGATGCTCAATTCTAAAAAATCGCGTTCACCTGGGAGCCGAGTTCGTTATAAGCGTCGTTAATCAGCGAGAGACGCATAAATTTCGCTTGTCAAAAAGAAGTTTGATGCTTACGGCGCTAGTAGAGGGCTGCTCAATTCTAAAAGTTCGTGTTCAATTGGGAGCCGAGTTCGCCGGTTCGCTGCTAAGCGTCGCCAAACTTTGTCCCAAACGGGACTTGTACCTAAACATTACGGCGCGCAGCGCCAACACTTGGTATAGTGAGTTATCTACATCAGGCCATCAGAGAATCCAAAATTCAGACACGGACCTTTGAGTAGCCTTTGAGGCTCGCAGTACGAGCCTGATTTAGTTAGTGCTTAAAACGCGAGCTTTTAGTTCACACTACGCTGTTTTAGTCGTTATTGGACCCCAAATTAGTTTTATTAATGCTTGGTAACAAGATGCATGACTTTGAAAATATTATCTAGTAGTAGTACATAGCGATAGCAAAGATTATCTACAGATTATCGAAGTGATACAAATGTTATCTACTCATTGTCGAGATCAATGCGCTCGCGACCCCATGTCACAATGAGTTGTTGAAGTATTTCATACCTTGCTCTCAAAGCAGGATCTGCTTGAATCCTGTCAATCAATTCCAGGATCAAATTGTATATGTCATAGAATTGTTCAGCTGAAGCATTGACAGAATCGAACCTGCCCTGTGCAGTGAGCCTTCAGTGCATTGTGCACTGCAGCCCGCCAAGGGCCATGGCACTGTTGAGTTTAACTGGATCAATATACTCATGAAGTCCTTTCTGCCAGACGATGGGAACAATCATTTTGACAAAATAATTGGCCTCCAAAAGTTGACACTGTTCGATACCATTGTCATCCTGAGTTGAGTGAAGTAAGTGCCTGCAACACATGAAATCTGTGTAAAAACATACCAACTCTAACTTGTGCAAAAATTTGAGATCTTTCAACAGTTCTGGGACAACCGTTGCCTTATGAGCAGCCTCCTTGCCAGGTTGCAAGGAGATGGGTAAGCAGAGGCCCTGTTACAGTTGTACGTGCCCCTATTCATTTTCTCTTTGTTTCCTTACTTGTATATCATGTCACATGACTCTGACTCATATGCTCAACACATCTGTACTATAGTTGCCTTCCTTATTTGGATACGCACTTACTTTCCCACACCTCTCTTGGTCCGTGCGCACATATTGGTCTATTTAAGCATGTTGTACTTGTAGTAGATTCTTTACTTTAATCTTACTGGGTTTTACCTGGAATCTCCTTCGCTTAGGTCTCCAACCTAAGTCGTCTTGGGTCGTCTCTAAGTCTAAGCACTCCTTAGCCTTAGTCTCTATTCTTGCAGAACCTCTTAGACTTGTCTTTGAGGCTGAACCCTTGATCGTACTCGGAACGCGTTCCTTGTACTTTCACCTTGTCCTCTTTTGGACATTGTAGAACTTCCCAGCAGACCGGCTGTGTCTTTTCACTGTCGCTGGTGATGCCATCCCAGTTCATAACAAAAGATTAAAGTCTATCTGATCGTCGACTATCCAGTCTTCGACCCCGAACCCTGATTGCTTAGATAAGCAGATTAGCGTATGCGTATGCTAAACCGATTGTCAAGAGAAGCCCTCTGACAGAAGACAAGCTCTAACGGACAGCAAGACAGTGCGTGTAGGCACCGAGAAAGTATAACTCATCAGATGAATCACCAATATGGCGACCAAAGAATTTGAATACAAGATCGGTCAGCCAACCGGTTTTGATGGAGATCGTGACAATTCCCGCGAATTTATCCAGTCATGCAACCTGCATTTTGACATCAATGAAAAGCTTTACACTACCGACAAACAGAAGATCATTTTCATAACATCCTTCATGACTGAAAAGAATGCCAAATCCTGGAAAGAGCAATTCCTCGACCATGCTCAATCAACCGACACTTCCAGACAAAAAGTTGGTTATGGGACAATGGTGGATTTTATGAAAAGCTTCAAAGAAGCCTTCGACCCAGTGGATACCAAGGGAACCGCACTCACGAAACTCAGGGACCTCAAACAAGGAAGTGGAGATCTTCACACCTACATCGCTGACTTTGAGGCACTTGCAGCCAAGGCTCATATCACTGACAATGCAACGAAGATCCAATTCTTCCAAGATGGCCTGAACTGGGGCATCCTTACAAAGCTTTTCGCACTAGGAGATGTCTCAGAAGTATTCCGAGACATTGTGCTGCAATGCATTTCCATTGACAACTCCCATCATCGTCTTCAAGCCATGAGGACACGTCATGCTCCACAACAAAAGAAGAAGAACTATGGAAATGCACATTACATACCGAATCGTGATTCCAACGCAATGGTCATAGATTGAATCTCCGACACAGAAAGATCCAAATGCATGAAGAAGGGACAATGCTTTGGATGCAAGAAGACAGGACATCACATTCATAATTGTCCTGACAGAAAGAAGAAGACCCCACTCTGACAAACTGAAGTCAAAGAAGAAGAAGAAGACGAAGAAACTGTAAGGCGGATTGTTAAGGATTTTTGACTTGGAGAAACAAAGATTCGACGTATGTTTCTCCCAATGTATTACTAAGACTTGTACACGCTGTAGGTGAAAGAAAAGAACTTCGTGTCCCTATCACCCTTCACCCGCGTACTCGCTTAAAATCCGTCGACACCACCGCTGTTATTGATTCAGGAGCGGCAGGAACATTCATTTCCGAGGAGTTTGTGAAACTCCATCAAATCACACAACGAAAACTCAAAACACTGTTTCAAGTTACTACGGCAGATGGAACTCTTATCAAAGGAGGACCAATCACACACTACTGTCTCCTAGTGGTCAAAATCGATGAATGAACCATGTATGGAAAATTCAACATCACCAAACTAGGAAGAAGAGATCAAATCCTTCTGGGGATTCCGTGGTTACGCACAATGAACCCAAGTATAGACTGGGCTGCTGAAACACTCGTCCTTCCCCGAACAATGAAATCAGATGAAATTGAAATTGATATGGATACGGATCGGAAGAAGAATGGATTGCCCCCAGCCTTCAACTGTCATTCTAAGAAATGGCAACATTCCCGACTTCCGAAATCTCTCATTATCCCTTCTATTTCCAATGGTCCCGAACCAGAAGTACAAACACCAAGCACCATCGACCCTACGCCTCACGTACAATTACCACGAGCGGTATCACCAATTCCCAGCACAGAAAAGCGCAAGAATGAATCCGAGCCCGAATATCGGATCGGCCAAGAACCTATTGAGCAACGGCCAATAGAAGAACAGAAGTATGGGAAAAGAAAAGCAGAAGAAGAAATCCCAGGACGAGATACCAATGTTCCGAAATTATCCAAATTCTATGTTCCCCCAAAAACTCTATTGGCTTCAATTGAAGAAATTTCTGATGAAGAAGAACCTGTGCCCTCGTTGATCCCAACAGAGGATGACGAACAATTCAACACAATGCAAGATGTCTGGCACACACCAGAAGTACGTGAAATTTCCTCCTATGAACTTGGAGATGGAGAATTTCTTGTGGAATATGATACCAATGGAGTCAGTATGAGAATCATAGAAGAAGTATCTATGGACACGCCTCTTACACATGATGGAACTTCTCGACTCGAACAACTCCCCAACTATTCCACAATCCCCCTTCCTCCTCCAAAATACAGTAACAAAGCTCAGGAATTCGCCATGAATGAGAAGGAAAAGAAAAAGAAATTCTTCGAAGAATTGGTCCCGGACTATCTACACAACTTCACCGACGTCTTTGCTAAAGACAGATTAAAAAAACTACCCCCTGAACGCCCAGGTATTGATCATCGGATTGATACTAAACCCGGTTTTATCCCTCGCACATCTAAAGTTTACCCGCTATCGGAAAAAGAATGCGCTGCCGTCAAAACGTTTATTGATGAAAACATTGCGAAAGGTTTTATCTCAGAATCGAAGTCACCCCAAGCTAGTGGCTTCTTCTTTGTGGGAAAGAAGAGTGGAGAATTGCGTCCCTGTCAAGATTATCGCTACATCAACGATTGGACGGTAAAGAACGCCTATCCACTACCACTCCCTATCTCCCTTGTCGCACGCCTTCACAATGCACGGTTCTTTACGAAAATGGATATCCGGTCCGGCTACAACAATATTCGCATCCATCCCAATGATCGCTGGAAAGCTGCTTTTACTATGGAATTTGGCCTCTTTGAACCGAACGTCATGTTCTTTGGCCTCTGCAATTCCCCAGCAACTTTCCAAGCATACATGAATCGCACCTTTCAGCAGGAAATCAATGAAGGATGGATGGTTATCTACATGGACGATATCCTGATCTTCTCTACAAATATGGCAGAACATCGCGAATGGACAAGACGGGTTTTGATGAAAATACGAAAAGAACATCTGTTCCTGAAACCAGAGAAATGTACCTTCGATGCAGAAGAAGTGGAATACCTCGGAATGATAATTCGCCCGGACAAGTTGCTATGGATACTGCTAAGACCAAGGGAATCTCCGAATGGCCAATTCCAAAATCTGTAAAAGATGTTCGATTCTTCCTCGGTTTTTGCAACTTCTACCCACGTTCATTTCCCATTACTCCGATATCACCCGACCCCTTATCGAGTTAACAAAGAAAGATAAGGTCTTTGATTGGTCAACTGAATGCATGGACACCTTCGAAGAACTGAAACAGCGCTTTACATCCCAACTGGTACTCCGTAACCCTGATCCTTCCCGACAATTTGCTATTGCTACCGACGCTTCGCTCGTAGCAACCGGTGGAGTTCTCTTGCAGACTGATGAAAATGGTGTTTATCACCCATGTGCATATCTCTCACAGTCTTTGAACCCCGCAGAACGCAATTACCAGATCTTTGACTGGGAACTCCTTGCCGTAATCCGGGCATTGAACGAATGGCGCCATTATCTAGAAGGAAACCCACACCCCGTCCTGGTATTCACCGACCACAAGAATCTTCTGTACTTTAGAAGTGCACAGAAGCTTACCCGTCGCCAAGCACGTTGGCAATTGATTTTGTCTATTTACGACATTGAACTGCATCACATTGCAGGTACTAAGTTGGCAGTACCTGATGCACTATCTCGCCGACCCGACTACGACTCCAGCAAAGACAATAACGAGGACCAGACCCTCCTCCCTGATGCTCTATTCGTTCGTCTTATTGACACCGACCTGAAGGATGTATTGTCATCCTCTGATCCCCTTGACGACCCTGTCTTTAAAACAGCATCCGACGCCCTTGATGGCGTGTGCCTTCCTCCTATGAAATTGGCACTCTCTGACTGGAAGATTGAGGAGAACATCCTCTACTTTAAAAATCGTGCCTATATTCCACCGGCGCATCGTTCCGATATCCTGAAACGATATCATGATCATCCTACTGCGGGACATCCCGGCAGGTTCAAAACTGAAGAACTAGTCAAACGAGAAGCTTGGTGGCCCGCTATGGGCTCTTATATTCGGAACTACGTTGAGGGTTGCGCCCTTTGTCAGCAAATGAAAGCCAATACTCACCCTGTTCGACCTCCACTCGCCCTGATCCCCTCCTCTGCAACTCGACCCTTTTCTCAGGTCTCTGTCAATCTTATCACTATACACTATATGGCTATATATTATATATATCTCAACACATTTTCATATTGTTTTAGATGTCTCATTTGATAGAATACATCACTGGGATTCCATTGCACCAACTTTTAAGGAAATTGGTGGTCGGAAACATGAGTTATGATCATTTTACTGTTAATTGAGTGATTTAACTCAATCACTATATTAGGACAGTATAACTCCATCATAGGACATCAAATATGTAACAGATGCACTGGTATATATACTATGGTGATGGGGATATATGATTTTGCACTCATTTCTAATATTGTCATATTATGTCTGCTGGTCCAGGGGGAGAGGGTAAGCAATCATCTTACAAAAAATTTCTGAAGCTTCAAAACTTGGTGTGTTGTCTTCTATGACCTTCAAAACAATGGGAAGAAGCTTGGTTCCATGGTTGATGGTGCCTGATATGTGTATCTTCAAATGTACCTACCACTACTATAGACTCTAGGTCTACCATCTGACAAAAAATTGCTGGAGCTTCAAGACTTGGTGTATCATCTTTAGTGACCTTGACAATGGTAGGAAGCAGTTTTCTTATATGATAGGTCATGTCTAGTATGTCTGACTTGGGATGTGCCTCTACCTACTATAGGCACTAAGTCTATCATCTTACAAAAAATTGCTAGAGCTTTAAGACTTGGTGTATCATCTTCAGTGACCTTTAAAATGGTAGGAAGCAGCTTTCCTAGATGATAGGTCATGTCTAGAATGTCTGACTTGAGATGGGCCTCTACCTACTATAGGCACTCAGGCTATCATCTTACAAAAAATTGCTGTGGTGTACAGTCTTTCGTCCACACCCCTGTAGTCATTATAGTATGACATAGATGCACTCAAAAACTTTCGGCTTCACTAAGAAGGGCTTATTGCCTGCATTCACAAACTAGTACGCAGTGTGACCATAGGTGAGTTTGCTGATACCTACAATGGCGATCGGACGACTCAGATGAGTGAAAGACTTATCGATTTCTAAGTTGTTTCAACAGCCATCGGTAGCTTATAAGGTACCTCTTTGCTCCCATTCAAAGACTGTTCTGATGCCTTCGAGATCCACTATCATACTCTCTTGTCAATTTATCATGGGTGTCCTTGAAAAATTACCTGCTCACTCAAGTTGGTAACCCCGAAGGTGCAGACAAGAAGGTATGTTGCTAGGTCATCTTCTATAAGATTGCTGTCATTCATGTTTGATGGCAGTTCTATGATCCCCATGTCTGGGTTTGTGAGGGCGAGAAAATGCTCTCGGCGCAGGTCAAGGAGGCTTGCAGTGACCTCGGCAATGTTAGTGAGTGTCACATTGACTTGATCATGGTCTTAGACCATCTGTAAAGAAAGCGCCTGGATAACTTAGAAACAAGGTTTGAGGACTTATTATGTGCCATGTAGTCTTTTTGCACATGCCTTGAAAACCGAAAGGAACCATACTCTTAATTTATGTCAAACAGTGGTTCATAGATGTGCTGGATGTCTATGTCATACTAGGACGACTACAGGGGTGTGGACGAAAGACTGTACACCATAGATAGGAAACTAGATAGGAAACTAGATAGGAAACTAGATGAGGTAATAATATAGTCCCATGCAGAACCATTCATATTTAGTGCAATGATATATCTCTTACCTGCAGCGCATATAAATATGGTCCTATATGAGGTCACATAGTCCCATCGAGGTCCAGTTCTATTTGGTACCATGATATATCTCTTACCTGCAGCACATATATATATGTATATGGTCCTATATGAGGTCACATAGTCCCATCAAGGTCCAGTGCCATTTGGTAACATGATATATCTTTTACCTGCAGTGCATATTTATATGGTCCTATAGGGCTCACATAGTCACATCGAGGTCCAGTGCCATTTGGTACCATGATATATCTTGCCAAGTACAAATGCTGGGAATACAAATGGCCAATAGTTTTTGGGCTTTCCCCCACCGAGCGTCAGCAGTAAGGTGGCGACCATGCACAATGATAGACCAGTAAGGATAATCCACTTCGGACTGTAGATACGAGAGAGTGATCCAGTGCAGCTCGCAGCAAAGGCTACGATACCAAGTGGCAACCTAGAGAACAAAGAATCTTGATGGTTGGCGATATGAAGTGACAGCAAATACCTTACATGTGAATGGCTGTCGACATCACTGACCAATGAAACATGGTTTGCCACATGATACTAAAAATAAACATAACCACCACTCCACCAAAAGGATGGCAAAAGTGCAGTGGCGAACAGAACAGAGAAGTTGTTGTAGAACCATGTCCGTGGTGGTCTGGTACAAGATCAGCCGGTGATTGATGCTAAGATTTCCGTTGACATACATGGCAGCTGGTCCGCAGGCAAAGTGTTCCCCAGTAGAAAAACCCAGCTATCATTATAATTGAAATGATCAGGAGAATCAATACAACCGGGGACTTCCAACCATCAGTGGAACCGGATGTCATGGCGAAAATCAACAAGATGAAGGAAACTATCAAAGTTTGTAAGCGACACAAAGAAAAGTATGCTGAAAGATTTATACCAGTCAAGACGCCTATGCCGACCAAATCAAGGGACTTCCATTTTGCCCCTTTAGGCTTACGACTGCCTGCAGTCTCTCCGATTTGTGACGGTATCATGAAAATACAAATCAGGGCCACTGGAAAAGCCGCGCATGCCACAAACCAGAAGACCCAATGGTAAGACACCCATTGAACGAACATTGCACCGATGTCACAACCCACAAAACGAATTAACGCTAGGGCAGAGACTAGGACTCAAACTAGGATTGTCACAGAGAAAGAGAAAGGAGCAAGGACGTCTTGGATTGCTACAATTGTAGATACAAGAGGTTTGAACTAAAGAACTACTACAGCGAAACTAGCTAACTATATACACATATTGAAACTGAGATATAAACTGAGTTTGAAACTACTAGCCAATCATAAAATAGAAATGAGAATCGTACGATGTGATAGTTGTGACATTGTTATGACATCATATTCTAGAAGGTTCTAAGATCACGTGACACTATCTTATCTTATCTTATCTTATCCGATAGCATCATAAAAGATCTCTTCATCTTCATCAGGAAGTTCGGTTATAGAAGCAGTTATAGGGATTTCGATGGAGTTTGTGTTTGTCTTAGTGCTGGGTTTAGATGCTTTAGGGAAATTGAGAAAAGAATAATGATTTGTATTTGGAATTCGTGACATTACCCCCTCTCTAGGATGAGCGTCATCGTGAATGTATGAAGGTCTGATGTTATGTGTTCTCCATTTCTTGAAATCTTCTGAATTAAGTATAGAACCTTGAATTCTTTTGGTTTTAGCCGCCGTGGGATTCTTTTTGTGAAACTCCGCTATAAGAATTGGGGAATTCTTTACGTTTTCTTCTGGTTCCCATGTCGATTCTTCTATCGGATATCCTTCCCATTTTACTCGGTATTGCAGCTTTCCTCGGAATAATCGGCTATCTAATACTTCTTCTACAACAAATTCTTCCTGATCGTCAACTATGTCAGGAGGTGGTCGGGTGGGTTGAGAATGAGGGATCATTTGAGATGCATAGTATGGAGTGAGTAATTGAACGTGAAAAACCGGATGGATCTGATAATTTGCCAGTAATTTCAATTTATAGTTCACCTCGCCAATCTTCTCTAGTATTTTAAAGGGCCCAAGATGACGATCTGACAATTTTTGACTTGGACGACATTGTTTAATGTTTTTTGCGTCTAGCCAGACTTTGTCTCCCTTTTTATACTGTGGTGCGTCTTTTACTCCTTTGTCATAGAACCGTTTCATTCGTTCATTGACTAGTTTCAAAGTATTTTCCGCATCATCTCTTGCTTCTTTCATTTGATCCACTCTTTCATCAGCAACGGGAATACGGGAGTTGGAATTAGGAGATATCGTGAATTCTGGATTATATCCATATAGAACTTTGAAAGGACTATGACCGGTGACTGTGACTGCGTTATTATGCGAGAATTCTGCAATCGGCAACCAAGATACCCAATCATTTTGTCTATAAGAGGTAAACAGGCATAAATATTGTTCAACTTCTTGATTTACGTGTTCTGTTTGTCCGTCCGTATGGGGATGATAGGCGGTTGAAGCAGACCATTTTGTGCCTAATCTTTTTGACATTTGTCCCATAAATTTCGATATGAACTGTGTTCCTCTATCTGAAATCACTTTCTTTGGTGTTCCATGATGTTTCCATACATTTTTTAAAAATAGCTCGGCAATTTCCTTCGAGTCTACTTCTTTTTTGGTGGGAATAAGTGTGCTTGTTTCGTAAATCGATCAACGACAACAAAAATGCTATCACACCCTTCACTCTTTGGTAGGTCCACAATCAGGTCACATGTAATCGTTTGCCAAGGTCCTTCTGGAACTTCATTTGGTTGTAAAGGTCCCGTTGGTTTACTAGGATAGACCTTTGTTTGTCTGCAACGATCGCAACCATCTACATAATCGTGAACACTCTTTGTCATCATTGGCCACCAATAATTTCTGGAAATCAATTCTAAGGTTTTGGCATGTCCAGGATGTCCAGCCGGTGGTGAGTCATGGAATAACTCTAGAATCTCTCGGCGGATTTCTTTATCATTTGGAACATAGACCAATCCTTGGAATAACACCAATCCATCTTCAACATTCCATTCTTCGACTCCTCTATGCAATTGCACCGGTGCTGCTTTTAGCGTTTCTAGCGCTTTCATCACTTCAGGCTCTCGTTCTGTACTTTGTCTAATCTTTTTTAGAAGAGATTTTTCTCCTTCTATAAGAACTTGGCCTCTTTTAGCAGCATTGATTTTGAAAAATTCCAGTTTAAGCAAAATGCGATCAGAATTGTCGTTTTCTACCCCCCCTCTGTGGTCTGATCTCCGAGACAGACGATCAGCCTGATCATTGACTACACCAGGCTTATGTTGGAGTGTAAATTCATACTCCGCCAGGAACAGACTCCATCTGGCTTGCCTTCGTGTCAATTTTTGACTCGTCATGAAATACTCGAGATTCTTATGATCGGTCCAGATCTCCACAGGGTGAGGTGCTCCCTGCACATAGTGCCTCCACTCTTCTAACGCTTGAATGATTGCTAACAATTCTTTGTCATGAATGTCATAATTTCGTTCTGCATCATTCATTGACTTCGAATAATAAGCAACAGGATGCTATAGTCCATCTTCCATTTGTTGAGAAAGTACTGCACCAGATGCATAATCAGAAGCATCGGTCTCTATTCTTTTCTTTTTCTCAACATCTGGCATTACTAGGAGCAGAGCTTCTGTGAATCGTTTCTTCAATTCATCAAATGCATGTTGTTGTTTCTCCGTCCAATTCCATGGAACATCTTTTCTTAGCAA
>JABCPU010000596.1:0-36058 GCA_016800925.1 Suillus spraguei | reverse complement strand
TCATCTGGCGGGTTTCTCACGCCTCTGTACTCCTACCCCCTACACTGCTGCACACTGCACGCTGCCGCCGCTGCTTCTACAGCCCAGCAGCCATCACCCAGGCCAACACTACGCTCTACAACATCCGCCCATCTTCCCCACCCAAAACCCCAGCGCCTCAGTGGTCTGTGCGCCCCCAGCTTGCAGCGCTGCAAGCATCCTGTAGGCTGCCTCTCACCTCGATCTACAACGCTTGTGCCCAGCACCAAGTCGTCTCTGTGTCCCAAGAACGCTTCCTGCACCAACCTGCTTCCCACCTCATCATCCTTGCCCACCACTGCCCTCTACAACACCTGCCCAAGTGGTCCGTGCGCCCACTGTCAAACCTAGTCTTAGCTAACCGCCTACGCCTACAGAATCTTGCCTTGCGGATCGCACCATTCAGATCCACCAACGCCTGGTGTCATCTACTCACCTACGCCTACAGACTCGACACTCGGGGATCGCACCATTCAACCGTTTGTCGACCTGGTCCGTGCGCCCACTATCACCCCGTCTCAGCTAATCGCCTACGCCTATAGGATCTTGACTTGCGGATCGCACCATTCAGATCCACCAATGCCTGGTGTCGTCTACTCGCCTACGCCTACAGACTCGACACTCGGGGATCGCACCATTCAACCGTTTGTCGACCTGGTCCGTGCGCCCACTATCACCCGGTCTCAGCTAATCGCCTTGCGGATCGCACCATTCAGATGTCAACTTTCAGGCCACCTGGACTGTGCGTCCCCCTTGCCTCTCACTTCATCAAGCTTGCAGTTCCCACTGACGCCTCATTTGAAATATAATATTTTAAGACACCACTGCTGCCACCATTGCCATCCCGTCAGTTTGAAGACACCACTGCTATCGCCCTTGCCATCCTGTCAGTCCGGCACTTTCTCAAGTGTGCAGACTATCAACAATGCTTAGAGGGACCGAGGCTTCGAGCTAGAGGGCCGCACAATCACATTATTGGTAGTACTTGACAACTGTACGCAACAATATATTTTTTTTTGCAATACACAACCTCCATTCTGATATTAATGAGTGATGCCATACACAAAAGCTATGACTCGACACTAGGTAAGTATAAGTGAACCTCCCTCACTACAACATTGGCGCGAGCTATGACTCGACACTAAGTATAAGTGAACCTCCCTCACTCCAACATTGGCACGGGGCCAAACATTCGATCTAAGTCAGCCAACACTCTATCACAGTCAAAGGGAAAAAGTCATCACCAGGAACAGGTGGCTCGTATCACGAGCATGGATCAGTAACTCTTCATCACCAGCCTCCTGTCCTCAATAGTCTCAGCACTCTTTACTGTTTGCGACGAGTTGTTGCAGGTATTGCTGCACTGCGGGCTTCGTCCCTTTTGTCAGATCGAGTGCGCGGCCGATCAATTATTGCGCCACTCTTGAGCTTCTCTTCATGCTCCAGACGGAGTTTCTCGAATTCTTCGTCGCTCAAGGACTTCAGTAAGTCGTACCATCATCCCACCTATTGCAAAGCATCTGGAGGTCCGGAGTGCACTCGATACTTGACTAAGATTTGTAAACCGGAATTTGATCTGGCCATCCTTCCACAACAACCTGTACCGCTGTACAACGTTGCAAAGTAATGCGCCCATTGCATTTTTGCGCCAGTGTCACCGGTACACTCCTCTATTAATGAAATAAGTAAATTAATGTTGTAAATGCCAAAAAAAAAAAAAACTTACGAAGCTTTCGGTTGATGATGTCACGGATTTCTGCGCGTTTATCGGAGACGCGCTTCTTGGTGGTTTTTCGCAGAACCTGAATACAATTAGAACATGTAGCAATAAGAACAAAGACACTAACCTTTCATCCCCTGGACGCGAAGCCTTCCATTTGCTGACTAAATCTTGATTATCGATACCCATCACAGTGTCCATGAAAATGTCAACACCTTGAGTAGCAAACCGACACCTCGAGGGGAACATCCGTAGAACCACGTGTAGTTATAGAATAGATTCCGCGCCTGTACGACAATGGAGGCTCTTGAGCTAGAAGATTGGAGGAAATGTCAGAACAAATTCAAAAAAGAACTACCTCGTTTTCCACTGCCTTCAAGTTTGCGTGATATCGTTGATTTTCACTTGGCCGTAACACAACACCTGTCTTCTTCGTCTCTTCCATTCAGTGAACTCGGCGAGAAGTTCAACTTGTTCTTCATTTGAGAGTGCGAGGTATTCGGACTTGTGTTCTCGGACAAGTGTTTGGAGCACCGCTTTACCATGGCTATCTAAAAAAAAAAAACACTTGAGCACAACAGAACACGATGACACAATTATAATAAAAACTTACCGTTTCTCTTATCTTGTTTTCTTCCAGCAGAACGCGTTCCATAAATTAGCCTTAGAGCGCTTTGAACGGAGAAGCACGACCTATGTATAAATCGTTCTGAACTTGGCGGATACTTTTTGGTGGAAGACGCAATCAATTTGTAGCATCATCGAGCTGCTTCCATGTGTTCATCTAAGGTCTTGAACCGAAGAGATTTGGTGCGTCGCTCGAGCCTGAGAGCGCACGGCTTCTTTACTGAGCACAACGTTCGAACGTCGACGGCAGGTGGTGGATGAGTCTAGCGTTGAACTGCGCTTGTTGGCGAAGAATGATGGTAAGCCTAACACAATGGACGGTGAAAATCACGCTGGATGAATGATTGCAGGTTGTTGACTGTCTCCGCTGCTTCCTTGTAGCTAATGGTTGCCCAGTCATTCTTCGCCAACAAGCGCAGTTCAAACGCTAGACTCATCCAGCCACCTGCCCGTCGACGTTCGAACGTTGTGCTCAGTAAAGAAGCCCGTGCGGCTCTCAGGCTCGAGCGACGCACCAAATCTCTTCGGTTCAAGGACGCCTTAGATGACACATGGAAGCAGCTCGATGATGCTACAAATTGATTGCGTCTTCACACCACAAAAGTATCCGCCAAGTTCAGAACGATTTATACATAGGTCGTGGCCTTCTCCGTTCAAAGCGCTCTAAGGCTAATTTATGGAACGCGTTCTGCTGGAAGAAAAACAAAGATAAAGAGAACGGTAAGTTTTTATTATAATTGTGTCATCGTGTTCTGTTGTGCTCAAGTGTTTTTTTTTTTAGATAGCCATGGTAAAGCAGTGCTCCAAACACTTGTCCGAGAACACAAGTCCGAATACCTCGCACTCTCAAATGAAGAACAAGTTGAACTTCTCGCCGAGTTCACTGAATGGAAAGAGACGAAGAAGACAGGTGTTCGTGTTACGGCCAAGTCGAAAATCAACGATATCACGCAAACCTTGAAGGCAGTGGAAAACGAGGTAGTTCTTTTTTGAATTTGTCTCTGACATTTCCTCACATCTTCTAGCTCAAGAGCCTCCATTGTCGTACAGGCGCGGAATCTATTCTATACACTACACGTGGTTCTACGGATGTTCCCCTCCGAGGTGTCGCGTTTGCTACTCAAGGTGTTGACATTTTCATGGACACTGTGATGGGTATCGATAATCAAGATTTAGTCAGCAAAATGGAAGGCTTCGCCGTCCAGGGGATGAAAGGTTAGTGTCTTTGTTCTTATTGCTACATCGTTCTAATTGTATTCAGGTTCTGCGAAAAACCACCAGAAGCGCGTCTCCGATAAACGCGCAGAAATCCGTGACATCATCAACCGAAAGCTTCGTAAGTTTTTTTTTTTTTTGGCATTTACAACATTAATTTACTTATTTCATTAATAGAGGAGTGTACCGGTGACACTGGCGCAAAAATGCAATGGGCGCATTACTTCCGCAACGTTGTACAGCGGTACCAGGTTGTTGTGGAAGGATGGCCAGATCAAATTCCGTTTACAAATCTTAGTCAAGTATCGAGTGCGCTTCCGGACCTCCAGATGCTTTGCAATAGGTGGGATGATGGTACGACTTACTGGAAGTCCTTGAGCGACGAAGAATTCGAGAAACTCCGTCTGGAGCATGAAGAGAAGCTCAAGAGTGGCGCAATAATTGATCGCCGCCGCCGCACTCGATCTGACAAAGGGACGAAGCGCCGCAGTGCAGCAATACCTGCAACAACTCGTCGCAAACAGTACAAGAGTGCTGAGACTATTGAGGACAGCGAGGCTGGTGATGAAGAGTTACCTGATCCAGCTGCTCATGATACAGAGCCACCTGTTCCTGGTGATGACTTCTTTCCCTTTGACTGTGATAGAGTGTTGGCTGACTTAGATCGAATGTTTGGCCCCGTGCCAATGTTGGAGTGAGGGAGGTTCACTTATACTTAGTGTCGAGTCATAGCTCGCGCCAATGTTGTAGTGAGGGAGGTTCACTTATACTTACCTAGTGTCGAGTCATAGCTTTTGTGTATGGCATCACTCATTAATATCAGAATGGAGGTTGTGTATTGCAAAAAAAAATATATTGTTGCGTACAGTTGTCAAGTACTACCAATAATGTGATTGTGCGGCCCTCTAGCTCGAAGCCTCGGTCCCTCTAAGCATTGTTGATAGTCTGCACACTTGAGAAAGTGCCGGACTGACAGGATGGCAAGGGCGATAGCAGTGGTGTCTTCAAACTGACGGGATGGCAATGGTGGCAGCAGTGGTGTCTTAAAATATTATATTTCAAATGAGGCGTCAGTGGGAACTGCAAGCTTGATGAAGTGAGAGGCAAGGGGGACGCACAGTCCAGGTGGCCTGAAAGTTGACATCTGAATGGTGCGATCCGCAAGGCGATTAGCTGAGACCGGGTGATAGTGGGCGCACGGACCAGGTCGACAAACGGTTGAATGGTGCGATCCCCGAGTGTCGAGTCTGTAGGCGTAGGCGAGTAGACGACACCAGGCATTGGTGGATCTGAATGGTGCGATCCGCAAGTCAAGATCCTATAGGCGTAGGCGATTAGCTGAGACGGGGTGATAGTGGGCGCACAGACCAGGTCGACAAACGGTTGAATGGTGCGATCCCCGAGTGTCGAGTCTGTAGGCGTAGGTGAGTAGATGACACCAGGCGTTGGTGGATCTGAATGGTGCGATCCGCAAGGCAAGATTCTGTAGGCGTAGGCGGTTAGCTAAGACTAGGTTTGACAGTGGGCGCACGGACCACTTGGGCAGGTGTTGTAGAGGGCAGTGGTGGGCAAGGATGATGAGGTGGGAAGCAGGTTGGTGCAGGAAGCGTTCTTGGGACACAGAGACGACTTGGTGCTGGGCACAAGCGTTGTAGATCGAGGTGAGAGGCAGCCTACAGGATGCTTGCAGCGCTGCAAGCTGGGGGCGCACAGACCACTGAGGCGCTGGGGTTTTGGGTGGGGAAGATGGGCGGATGTTGTAGAGCGTAGTGTTGGCCTGGGTGATGGCTGCTGGGCTGTAGAAGCAGCGGCGGCAGCGTGCAGTGTGCAGCAGTGTAGGGGGTAGGAGTACAGAGGCGTGAGAAACCCGCCAGATGAACCTCTATGACTAAGTTGGGCGATTTGCGGAAAGTGCCGGTATCAGGCGTAGGGCGGGATAAGGCGGGATACGTGCCAGCCTAGCTATAGGCTACAGTACAAAGTTAATAGAATATTTAGGGCGTTATTTAACGCTGGTGTTGGAATATTTCGAGTTTCGAGCCTAAATAAAGTTCACGAGGCATGCTATTGCTAAGCCTAGTAAGGCTTCCCAATTGGGCTATCCAGGTGGAGGTTGAAGGTAACGTGACTTACCGAAATCGAGGATGTCTGTCACGCTAACGCCGTCCCTTGACGCGCAGATGGAGACTTAAGTTTCCGTTCCGGAATGCATTGCTTGTACGCCTCCTAAGCTTCTTGTAAAGCTTCCAGGAGGGAAGTACGCGAAGTAGACTGTAGATGCTGCGGAAGAGAGGTATTCCGTGCTTGTAAATGGTAGATGGTGCCACACTGTCGGCGTCATTGTCCCTATGAGGTTCTGGAACAAATTTGATCAACCGATTCTCGAGCACGATGTGCCTGGGCGTTGGCTCGACGCGAGAGCGAGAGGAGTCATGTGCAAGGTGGACCAAGACTTGATTAGTGATGAGATCTGGGACGAACCTGAAGTTCGAATGGGGGTGGCGCAGGTGCAGTAGATACTGCCTTGTAAATACGCAGATGATCTTTAAAGAGGTCAGAGTCTGGGGTTTCAAGGTTAAACTGGAAAGAGTTTAGCTCAGTCTGAATATCAGAAGAAGTCAGGCACCCATTTGTCGACCATTGATTGAGACTTCAACTCGGAAGTGGCCCTGGCATTTGAGACGACGAGACAAAGCTTGGTATAGAACCTGTGTGCTATCTGGTCGGCCTTCTGTATGTCATTGGACATGGCAAGGGAAATGGTATTTGACTTGAACAGACCAGTATGAAATGGGTAGTAGAAAGAAATTAGAAAAGAAACGACATTACACTAGCTTGTCGACTCGAGGAACCCTGTGATCGACGGGCAGACAAAATTCCAATTCAAAAGATATTGTAGATCTGAACCTGCTTGACCCTCCTGTGCTAATTCAGACCTCAAATTTCCATCCAGCGTCAAATAGTGCGGCCGAGCTCTTGGTGACGACTGCCCACTCCGGCAAGAAAAGAAGCACCTCCTCCAATGACGGAATCTTGCCCCCGGTACGCCCCCCACCAACCGTAGCACTTTCATACTCTGCCCAACCGCAGCTCACATGTACCGTGGACTTCTCATCCTCACTTCCCGTAAAATCAACATCGACTTCAAATTCCTTTTCCCAATCCCGGCTCCACAGGCGTATTTGCTCTAGCCCGTCTTCAGGAACCTCAGAGCCGCCTTGCAGACCCTTTCCTCCGTCACCAGAAAGATGGAAACTTTTGACGCGTTTACCCGAGAATTGGAGAGTGCAGCTTCGAGTGTTTAATCCCTGGACCTTGATGCGCGCGCTGTTCGATCCCGTATACTTGATGGATGTGGTTACCCACTTCTCCAGGGAAGACGTAAGGCCCTCGCTTCCACCCGGAGATGGCACAAACGCATCCCCAACCTCCCATTTACAAGTTTGCAGGCCGAGCTTGTCTAGAGCAACTGTACAATTGATAGCTTGGTCGAATGCAGACGGGAACCGGGGGATGATCACAGTCGACAGAAACTGATGAGGCCCAATTAGTTCGGTGACCACACGAGACGTGTCTAGGTCCACGCTTTGAGCGAAATAGACCTTGAGCGGTGTTTCTTGTGAGAATGGGAACGCAAGATAGGTGTAAAGTGTCGACAGGATAAAGATGATGAGAATGATACCGTTCAGCCAGCGATGCATGTTCATACTGAACGGTGCAAGGGGAAGCACAATGAGTAACGCCAGCATCGAGACCACTTCATAAACTGCATGGCACGTCAGCTCACTAGGCTAATACAATACAAGATTCGTTAAAACGCTCACCACCAAACGGACTGGCTCCATCTGTGAGCGTCTGATTCATCGCAAACAGCACAATGATCGCGATATGAGACACTAGGATAACGGGCACCGGAACAACAATCAGCAGCTGGGCAATCCACCAGCCAATAGCGCCCTGCTCTTCACCTGGCGGCGTCGGTTGGCCATGCTGAGCGATGAGAGGTGTAATCTCTGTCGGCTCAGTGTCCTCAATCACGTCCACGCGCTGGTGTCCATTCTCGGAGTCCTGGTGGCCACTCTCGGCAGTGTCTACGGCATCGTAGCGGACGCCTCGCACGTAACGTCTTTGTCTTTCAGCCTCTTCTTCGTCTTCGTATCCACGAGCGCCAGCCATGCCTTCCACACATGCAAGCACGGCTCCGAGGAGAACCACCGCATTCCACGCGGTTATGAAATATGTTCCCCCAAGCGGAACAGCTGATGTTGTATATACGAGCAGCGCCCATGTAAGAACATACTGATGGAGGAGGACAGACAGCTTTTGCTGCTCTGGAGCGGGGACAACACCATGCTTCGTCAGTGGAAAGGTGAGAGCAAGGACTGTTGTGAGATAAGCCAGCGACAACGCAGACACAAGCACAAGCCAAGGGTGAGTGTGAATGACCTGATAATTGACAAGTGAGTGAGCGCAGAGAACGAAGAACTATAGACACTCGCAAATGGATTCAGCTTCGCATATCCGACCACTAATAGCATCTGGAAGCCAACACCAAGTATCAAAGCAATCCAGAATTTCGACCAAACCCAAAAACTTTTGAGGATGCGTTGTATTTCTGCTGACGCACGGGCCACAAATCTCTCGCGGGGCGCATGACCATTTGCAGCGCGATAGTATCCGGAGCGAATACGAGACGTAACTCTGATGATATGCTCGAAGTAGACCAACATCAGAAGAATGACAGGCCCGATGGTAAGGAGGACTATATTCACGATCCACAGAGTTTGGAATGTGAACACGATCATAACGGTACCGAAAACTGAGAACAGAATAGTTATAGATGGGGTCGAGCGAATAGAAAAGAGAGAACCCACGGTCGAAATACACTGGCTCACTTCCTTGTCCGAAGGACTCTGCCCTCGTTCGTCCCTTGACATCGTTTGCAAGCACGAGACTCGAGGACAGCGTTCCCTCCATCATTGCCCATAATGCGTTTTTGCTCTTGTCGTCGGACATACCAGGGATAGAGTCGTACCTTGTATGATACCTGCTCCTGCCACGGTAGAAAGCAAAATCTAGCCCCTTGAGTCCAGCTTGCTCATAAACTGAGTAGTCTGTACCACTGCGAATAACACCACGCGAAAACGCATCGCCAGTGATAACATTTGCATGTGGACGGGAAGTGCTCCAGGATGCCAGAGGAGCGCGAGAAGTGGCTCGGAAAAGCAGTGGCCGTCTTGAGTATTCCAGTCAATAAAGCGATACAGCACTTGTTGCTTTAGGTTGCTCACCCTCCCGCAGCAGCACCTTCAAGGTTCAAGAAAGTATCAGTAGCATTGACCCATGGATGCTCCATAAAACTAACGAACCAGATTAAAGGAGTGTAACGCATTAAAAGAATTATAGCGTACACATGTGCTCCATTCAAGCCGTCTTCCTCGCCATTGTTGATGTTGAAAACCACTGTTCGGCTCGGTCTATGCTCTGCGAAGTACTTCACCATGCTCAAGAGTGTCACCACACCCATACCGTCATCCGTCGCTCCAGGAGCAGTGCTGACGGAGTCCCAGTGTGCACTAAGCAAAAGTCCGCCTGATTCTTGATACTCCTTATCGCTCCCCTCGACCTTGACCAATACATTGTCAGACTCGTAGTATACTGCGTACGGGTTGGTGGAGAGTAGTCCTGAAGCCCAAGATGCGTTTGAATAAAGGTCAAAATCCACGGAGACATGGTCATAGGAAGAAGCGATGTCCTTCACGCGGTTCAGAATGTAGGAACGAACTAAAACATTGGCGTGCGAGTTGAAAGGATGCGGACGAGCGGCCACCTGAAAGAACTGAATTGAACTAGTTGCATGTCCATGAAAACAACATACCTCATGCAAGTCTCTGTATGCCTGCTGAAAATCCAAGTCCTGTGTATGCTTGGGCACAGAGGGGAGCTGGTCGGTTATCAACAAAGTGCTGAAGACTGCCGCATAGATGACTGTTATAAGGATAGTAGTTGGAATAGTGCGAAAAGCGAGCACAGCGGATAGCCCGCTAAGGAACCCCATGTTGAACCTCGCGGCACAGCTTATTATATGTTACACAGTTCAAACTGGTGCTCAACGTTCGAACGCTAGGTGCTAGCGCCTAATAATTGCTAATTATAAACTTGTTTGAATGACGAAATTGTAAATACCAATCAATGGTAGACAACAAAAACGTATCATGATCACCAAAATGGATGTTGTACATAACGAACCGAGTCCGCGTAAGTTTTCCAGAGTTTTACATGACTAATCCATGCCAGGAAGCGCATCCTTCAAATGCTCTTTCTTCAAGCATCGCGCAATCACACCACATGTCCTGCACTGTCGCTCCTTCGCCTCAAATGCATCTTCACCATACCCACTGCTCGCAATATCAGGGTGTCTATCCCCGTGATACGGCTTCCTACCGTCACCATGAAGGTAACAAGGCGACAACAAGCAGTAACTTTCGCCAAAGTTCGACTTCAGACAGCGGCAAGTGCCTGGCGGGCGGTCAAAGTATGGTACACCTGGTTCACAGATTCGTTAACGAAAACGAGGACATAGATGAAAGCCATAAAACATACCTTGCACATCCGGATGCGTACAATTTTCGCAGATGGTGTAATCACAAGCTGCGCATCGCTTGAAGGCGTCTCCTACATCCTCCGTATCGTCCTCGTCATCCTCATCTCGAGGAGTACCACGGAATCGCGCAAAACAACCATCGCATTTTGGCGCAGGAACTGGGTTCCGCTGACGTTCTGCCCAAGCCATTTGTTCCATCCTATCGATGGTGTCCATCGTCGACCCCGGCCCACTCCATTTTTTCATCAGTTTGTCCACCCTGTGTAAGATGGCTGGCTTGGTGCAGACGCTGCGTTTGTGCACCTTCCAGTCAACTTTCTGGCACTCTGCGCTAGAGAATCATTACATATGTCAGTCGATACTAAATGCTAATGCTGATGCCTGTCACGTACGAGCAGTAGCTATTTCAATCATCACAAGTCAGATCAAGGTTTTTATCTCTTATACCAGCTCGTACTCACATGGTTTTCTGACATTTTGAGCATCGTAGCGGCTTTTCACACTCGATCTTGCACACACTGCAATGACGCATGATGGCGAAGGGAAAAGGGTGAAGAACAGCGGGCTCAAGCCTCAAAGGACCGAACTAAGTTGTTCGGTAGCAGCAACGCCGCGTGTTGATGCGAGCTTGAACCTTGCATGATTTTATGTCACGGATTACCGGTAAGAGGTGTGTCTCCATTAATATTAATTGCACATTACTGGTGGACGGTCATCAGTGAAATCCTTTGGACTACCTGCTGTACTCTTGTGATTCTGTTCCACTTCTGTGAATTCTTGCCATTGCTGAAGAATGGATCGGACGACCAAACCCTGCTCGTGTTTAGCTCAGTCTTCTGTCACAGTCGACACTGATGTGGCAAGTAAAAATGGAGTATTTTTCCATACGGCTGCGCCGATATGTTGAGTTCCTTATTTCTCTTGGTCTATCCTGCTATCTCACACACCTTCCCACCATATGCTTGGTTTACTTCTTGTTTTCTGACTGTGTGGTATCGCATGTTGATCCTCCTGACTTGTTACCATCTAATCGACTTCACTGATATTCATATCGTGCCTCAGAGTCGTCTCTCGATTACCTCAGTATCATTCTCGCAACCTTACAATAGCTGCATAACATCGAGAGTCTGGGGATGGCCCTTCGATGAGTTGCTGTGGGCGTCTTCAACGTCAGAATAGCCCCGGAAGGCTGAGCCCTCTGCTAGTGTACGCCCTTACTCAGAAGCATAGATGTATTCTTTCGCCTTTTTCTTATGTGTAGACTTCTATTTCATACCGCATCAGGGAAGAAAAGACAATCTCCGGAGTCGAACGTCTGCTACCTACCGATGAGTATTTGTCTGTCTCCGAGTTGCCAGAGAAGTGACAGGATGGATGCCTGGTTCGAGAAACTGTGAATTGGTGTCCCTGAATAACACAATCGTACTAGCTATTTGAGTTGCAGGTCATGGATTCGGAGGCAGCAATCGGCACTCAAGTTATGATAGCTGAAGGTGGTGTTGATTCATGTACTGCTGTTCGACCGTAGCAGGACCTCACGAAACTTGAATGGTGCCAATTGGTGATAGCTGGCGGGCCGTTTGGACAGACGAAAGGATCACCAGTGTAGGGCAGTGTCAATGTATGATTGGGATTACAATGTATCTACGTATGCGCATAGATCGTCAAAGTACAAAGGTATCGTGACTGTCGAACTCTGCTGAGTGTCATAATACAGCTCCAAGTCTTCCAAATAAGAAATATATACTGCTACAATATTTCTAGAGTTCTGATGTTCATCATGCTGTGAATAGATGTTACATCTTTAACTCGTGCAACGATATCATAGTCAGAGGCAATCCTCTTATATTCCCCACCGCGCTGCTGCGCTAGTAAAAATGCACCGAACGGCTGTCCGAGACAAGCGATCAATCGCAATGCACGTGAGTAAGATTCTGAATCAGCTAACTCCTCTTCTCCAGGTGAACCGCCGGCGGACTCGTCAGAGTCATCCAGCAGAGACTCGGTTTGAGGCCAATCTCCCAAGCGTTCCACATCGTCTGCAAAGTCAGGCAGCTCGAGGAGACGACGATCCCATGGAAGGACAAGTAAGAATGTCTGTCGAGTTGGCCTGAGCCGGGAGAATGGAATCAGCTTCTCTTCGGTGGTGATCAGTAGGTCATCGAGCCCGTCTGCCTTGACTTCATACGTGAACGATGTTTCCTGGACTAGACCAGGCCTCCGTTTGAATTCCGTGATAAGGAAGGAAATGCAAGGCAAATGCAGTCTGCAGTGCGCAAAGCAAGGAGCGCTCACATTCTCCAGCAGGGTATACAATTTCAAAGCCTGATCAACGGCGACAGTGTCTCTCAGCGAAGAGACTGTCGTTTGAATCTCGTCTTCAGACAAACATGGGAAGGCACGTGGAGGGGCTGCGTATGAAAAAATGTTGGCCGGAAGACAACTATTGAACTCAGACGGCTGGCCGACCCAGTCGAGGGCAGTGATGTCCCCTGACCGTGCTATGATCTCCTGCAGGAGCCGCCCGAGTGCATATTGCGCATTTTCGCCATAAAGGATGGGCAATTGAATACCGAAGATGCCAAACAATGAATACGCGATGTCTTCCGGCACAGTGGTAACGCGTGTGGACGCCCACTGGAGTTTCTCTCGGGCGCCTCTCATCCCTGGCTGGAAGGCAACAAAGGCGTGCGTATCTATGCTCGTCGCATCCTCCAGCTCATGCATGATCTGGATAAATTCCTTGTGGTTAGGAGAGTAGTCGTCGAGATATAGCGTCCAATCCTGTTGATAGAAGCGAATAACTTTAGAAGCAAGGAATTCTGGAACGGTCCATCCGCGGGCGTTCCATTCACTCTTCGCCAACGCACCGGACTTGGCCGAAGGTGGAACATCCGAGAGATAAACAATCGTAAGCGCTGAATGGTGATACCAGGCAAACGCGGAGTTAAGTGATTTTTGGAGCTCGACATGGTTATTCTGGTCGATGCAACACGTGTCAACCCACGCCCAGTGATACCCTGCATGACGAGCTACATTGCAGAATGACTGCAATTTGATGAGACCGCCGGCCTGCTTCAGCTTGTACACGACCCTATCCTGGATGTCGTGAAGCAGCGGCTCGTCCTCTTCCCATCTATGAGATAACATGACGTAACGGAAGTACGTCGCCACCACCGCGTCTGCGATGCGCCTCATTGGGAGATCTAGATGCGCCATAATCGATAACAGAAGTTCATTGTACTCCGTGCTTGTTTTGAATGCATTTATCTGCGCCCCTCTATCACATAAGCGCCCCGTGGTGGTGTTGAGTAGACGAAGCGGGGCGGTATGAAGTCGAACGTCGATGGAGTTTCGAATGACAGCTTCTACTTTAGATGGACTGATATGTTTCTCGCGCAGTTCTAAGGAGCATCTGGGCACAAGCAGTAATCATTACTCACTTCGCAATCGCATGCCGTGAGTACTGGTCAACATCATCTGCGAGGCGGCCTCGATAGGTTTACTTGGGCGTTGTGCGCCTTGAAGCGCTGTGTTTTTCAATTGACATCCAACATGAGACGAAGGCTCAAAATCAAGGCCCTATATATCGTCAAAGTGAGCATTAGTTGAAACATTCCTGAGTAGATGTTATCTTACATCGAGAAGTACATCCTCTAACTCGGCCTTGTTGCGATTTGCAAATATGGTACCACTTGTAGAAACCAGAGTCGGGGAGGGCTGGATGGTGATAGAGTTTGCTGCGAGGATCTCACGCTGTAGCACGAAGCATGTTTAAATTGTATTATCAGAGTCAAAGACGGAAACATGCCTTTGAATTAGAAACTTGAACCTTGAAAGTAAAAGAACGCGAGACTCATAAGACGAGAGGCGCACGTAAATTAACGGAGACGTACCGTTGATGCCACTGCCTTGGGTACTGCTTCATCATCATATGACGTCACCAGCGATGGGCGAAAGGTGATCAGATCTAGATCTGGGAACCGTGGAGCTTGGCTAGGATACTCCCAACTCCGATTCGGCGTGTGCGTTACACCGCGTTTCCTTAAAAAAAGTGACTAAGGCTGTTCTACACGTCACAATATGTCACAGGGTAAAGTCACACCGTTGATTTGGGAGGTGAGAAGATTCTTGATGATGGCTAGTCGAATCTGCGCGGCCGGAATTAGTACTATCACTCTGAGATCATCTTCCGTCTTGATCTTGACAGTGACACAGGATACCATGCTATATGCTATAAGTACTAGTATTTGTTGTTTTGTAATTTTTATCTACAGCACTCAATTTCAAAGTAATTGCTTAGCTATGTTCTACTCCCTTGAGAAACGGAGATCGTGTTTTCAGTGTGAGATGGACCCTTTTTCTAGATCCAATTCAAGAATTAAAATTTATTTTCACGACACTGTTGCGATGAGCGGCTCGGTACTACTCTCGTGGCAGATGAGTGTTAAACTTACCTTTCTCCCACGTATGTGCAGCACGTGCAGGTGCGGCGAATTCGCGGTATGCTTATTCTGCCTCCTGTAGTGGAGTTTGGGTATCTGGCCTGGCAGATGGGCATAGAGATCTGAGGCTTCGTCCCCTCTTTCTGACTTCTCTGTTCGTCTTGCCCGGTGACTTGATTGGTGTTCTAAATATGCTCTAAACTGCTTCCAAACGCTGCGACGAAACTCAGTCATTGCGAGCCAGGTATAGAGCGTACTTGTCGGCACAGGGATTAAGAAGTGGGTCAACCTTCCTGCTCATTGGCATGCTTGATGTTCGCGTCGTCACTGATTAATTACTGATTCTTCAACTATCTCATCCTACACCAGCTCGAGTGTGCAATACAAGAACCTGTTTCTAGATGTTGATGCGCTAATCTTGTAAGTAGCCAAAACTGTTGTCCCTCGACTGTTGCCCCAATTAACTGTCAGGCTTAAAGGTCTATTGAAGCTGTATTTCACAGCATCACAGCATTGGCTTTCTTGCATCGCATTAATGGATTGCAGCCTCCATACTGCAGCATTGCTGTGCATTACAGCCTCAGCATGTTTTGTCATGGCATAGCATCACAGTACTTACTGATACTGATCTGGCGGCCCGCATTGGGGAATCCTGTACTGCTGTAGTAGTACTAGTAATCAATACAACATCAATTCCCGAGATTTAGATCCGAACCTGTATGGAAAGATGCCAGCGTTCTTCTTTCTTTAAATGTGGCGCCAATCAGTGTCACTCAGCTCTCGTTTTCTCTCTTGTTTATAAGCTTACGTCTGGGTTCATGACGGACAATTTATCTTTTGCACGCGTAGTCGTTAACCCATCCTGCAGAGTATGTAACCTCTTGCATATAAAAATAGGATTGGCAAGAAGCACGCATGTGCGCGTCGTCGTGCTGCATTGTTGCTTCCTCTAAGTCATTCTTTCGAGTCAATACATTCGAAGACCACCGCATATCCCAACCGTTCGTCATAATGAATCGAAGACAGATTCCTCTGCGACCCGCATCTGCAATTAGATGTAATTGTTGTAAAGGTTTGACGCTGGCGCAAACTGTGCTCGACTTTCGGACTGACCCCTTGGCCCACGGTCAATTGTATACAGCATTGTTGAGAGTAAGAACGGGAAGAGACACGGTCTATTTGTAGGGACGATGCTAATATTGTGCGAGTGGCTACTGTAACACAATGTATCGTCGAAGAGCCGATCGAAGGTGTCCTTGTCCCCGACACCCAACGTTAGTGAGAGTCGGTTCCACAGTGATAGGCTGGTAGCGCAGTGCCTCGTAATACAGTGTGAGGGCGAAATATATGGTGAGTTTTTTCGCAAGAAATTGTCACAATTCCATTGATTTCAAATACTGATATCAGGTACGTACGATGAACTCTCCAAATTTGTTGCTGAGTGACAGCCTTGCATCACGACGTAAGTTATTTTCGAGTTTGAGAGGATGATATATAGGATAGACCAGACATCAGCATAGCGAGCAATGTATAGAAGCAAAACACCAATCCAAGCCGAGTTCTTGGCACTGCTCCAGGATCCAAATGTGCCTAGTCCGTATAAGCAGCCACACGCGCCCTGGAATCACGTTATGCCTGACCTTCCTCAGATCGAGAGTGGAAGCACAGGAGATACCAGCATCAGTGAGAAACTGGAGAAGACAGCTGTGGTTACAGCACTCAAAGCATCAGGAAAACCCTCCCAAGGCAAATTAGGCAAAATTCATATAATATTGTAACATTAGCATAATAACAGCTGTTTATCTACAAAGTTGCTAAAGATGATAATGTCAGACGAGTTTTTTTTGAACAAGGCAAGAATTATCGAGAATTATCGAGAATTATCTGAACATTGAAAAAGTATATCTATCTATGTACGAGTTCAACCAGAAGGTGTCACAGTCCTCAAGCACTGTATCACTTGTCCACTCTCGCGGGGCTATGACACCAAACCTCGGAATAAGATGAACACTGCGCTCGATATCGGCTACTGGCACAATACTAGCCACAGTTTCACCTCCACGCAGTGATCGCGAGAGCTTATATAGCCCGCTATTGCGGTCTGGAGCTGGCGGAAATGGTGTAAACCACTCGACATACGCAAGGTGAGTAGGAAGATGGACCGTTGGTGGGAAGAGCAGTGGGATAGATTTTGGGGGGAAGGTGAACATGACTCGAACTTGACCAACACGGAAATCTAGCATCAATACAAAGTAAGTAATACATACTAACGCTGACTGACAGATAACGCACCTCGAAGATCCTTCGCATTCATACCCACCCTCACCAGAGCTGTATCGGATCGGCGAGCAGTGAGGTGAGCACCCACATTGCGTTGTGGTTTTGCATGGACGCTGTCCAAAGTAACATGCGCGTCGCCATGGCCACGAGCATCGACCGAGCACCACTTGACCTTATGAAAGACAGGCAGTCGGTGGAACGGAAAATGAATGTCGCGCGCCAGCACATCAAGTGCTTGACTGTCGAGTGGCGCAGGATCGTTACCTCGACTCTGCTGAGCAATAAAGCGTGCGAGGGCATCGCGAAAATGAGTAGCGCCGTAATCTGTAGCCAGCTTTTCGAGGCTGACGGACTTCGCGCTAGGGTGTTTTGTCATGACTTGTTCACGGCCGAATGTCATATCCGGTGGGCGTGAATGATAAGGATCAGCCTGGTGGCCACCAGCAAGTCGCCAACTAACATATTTTTGGTGTCGTAAAATCTTCTCCTTTCGTTCGAGCCAGCGGGTCATCTGGGCAAACTCATCCTTGTGATTCGTAGCGTGGTAGGCATCTTTCGCCAAGTCGATATGGAGCCGTTCTGTGTACTCTGTGTTATAATTGTCAGTAGAGCCGAACAGCATGATCATCAAATGATAGTGACGAGCAGCATGCAACTTCGGTAGGTTAAAGTTGTTTCGAATGCCGAGCTCGACGAAAATAAGCTTGTTTTCATGAAAAAGGTCCAGTGCCTCGTCCAGCAACTGAAGGGTCTCGGTGCTATGGCAAGGGTATTGCGCGAGGTACAGGAAATCAAGAAGCCCTCTAACAGCTCGTAGCAGACGACCTGCATTGAGATTGTTGGGCAGACGAATATCGATTATGATGCCGAGGAGGAAGCGGCATATCTGGGCATGTTCAGTGCCGCTTACGCGTGATAAGGTGGTGATACCCTTGGCGAATAATCTAATGTGATGGTTGGGAGGAAGGCGTCGACAACGAGCATCTATTTCTGTGGCTCCACAAGCGGCCTCTAACCATGCTAAAAGGTGTTTCACCAAGCCCTGGTATAGCTGATGCAACACATCAGGCGTGACACCCTGAAAAATGTTCGCGAACGGCAGTCCCTCCCAGAAAGGATGTATCAAAGGTTTGATTCCTACTGCGGCACATGCGCGAACAAAGGCGAGATTGCCTTGATCGAGTGCCGCGAGTGCATCCAGCACCTCACCAATATTTCGTAGGTGAAGTGGTACCGTATTGCTTTCAGTGTCGTCCTTCTCAACATCACATTTCGGGCAGTCACCAAACTTGATCCCTGTTGCGAGAAGCTGCTCGGGATAATCACCAACAAAACTCGCAAATAAAGGGTGGCAGCGGCGAAGAGCGCCATCACCACTGCGCATATTGATGCCCTCTAATCCAGCATGTTGCAATGGAGCAAGGACGCGACTCATGCAAGCGTGATATAAGTTTGCAATAGACCGACGGCGTGAGGCCTTATTGGTGATGTGCTCAAGTCGAGTAGTTGGTAGATAGGCCAGAAGGATATGTCCCCCTCGCGAAGGTTTACGGCGAATTTCCTTCGGGATGTTACCAATCGTGAGATACATCGGGTATGCGGACTTGTTGCGAAACATAGTGACTTGAGTTTTGTCCGTCGAGATGATAATCGGAATGATGGTCCCACCAGGACGATGCTGATCAAGTTTTTTCTAAGGCATTATAAGTTACGAAGTTCAATTGATGTCACATAACAGTACTTACCTGCGTGTTCCACCACCACTTTCCAGTATGCATATCATGAAACAGACGAATGGTCTGATCCTCGTCAGTGTAATGGCGCTCCGGAGCGAATGTAAGGTATCTCGCAAAGTCGGGATCGCCGTACAGTGACTTGATGCATTCGATGATGTCACGGTAATACACATCAAAGGATTCTCCTGCGACGACGACCTGCTCCCGTTTGAATTTGGGGCGTCCAGTTGGAAGTTCGTGGTCGATAATCTTGTTAAGTTCGTTGGCGTTCTTGAATGACAACCCTAAACGTTCGCTAACCTAGTAGTATTGGCTATAAATGAGTGGAACTTGTGAAGTGGCGAAAGAACTTACTCCATCAATGGAGAGCAGGTCCGAAAATGCTGTAGAAGTTGCTCCGCGAAGCTTCGCCCATCTCGCAACCTCCCATTCGATCTGGGAATTGAAAGGATGGTATGGATTCTCGTCATTGGCGAGATGTGCGCCATATGCTGCATTGGCACCATGGTCAACTGAGCCATGCGACATACTCCGCCGGCCAGCACGTGGATCAGGATAGGGCACCCTAACAAATCCAGAGTGGCCTCGTGCGCGAGCCTCGATGTCTTGACGAGCGTTCTGTTGATCCTCCAACTCGTCATCCGCAAAGGCATCGTCCAGTAGGTCCAAGTCATTGTCTTCATCGGCCTGAGGTTGCGATGGTGCAGCCTCCCATTCAGGTTCGAAGAGCAGATGATCATCGAAATCATCCTCATCACTATCAGCTGCGTGCTCACTCGCAGCAGGCCTCTCTAACTCATCCTCATTTCCGTTATAGTCTCCCTCAAAGAAATCGGCGTCATCGAAGGCAAGCTCAGCTTCGTTGGCTTCGTTCAAGGCTTCGTTGTTTGTTCTTGATCGCGACTGGCTGTAGAGTGCGTGACAACGTGGGTCGCGACTCTTTGCGATATGCTGGCTGAGTCCAGTTACGGTGAGATCATCACGGCCACAAGCTGAACAAGTTCGGTGACCATCCATAGTTATAATGGTGGGGGATGAAGACGAAGCTGAAACGATGGGAGTGAGGGATGAAGACGAAGCTGAAACGATGTCAAAATGAAAAAGGGTAAGGGTGTGGTAGGGATGGGCAGGTAGTATGGGACCATGTACAGCGGCCATAGTGAGCAGAACGGGCTGGATGATGGTGTCGCGAAGAGCTGGTCCAATTTGCCGTCATTACAGGGTAGTCAGTGCCCGATCAACCTAGCAAATATTAGCACTGCAGCCGCCAGTAAAGCGAGGGAAAACATACTAAGTTGTGCTTTGACGGTGGTGGTACTGGTACTGGCTCGTGTTTTGGGATACCTGGGGATGACGATGGGTATCCGAGTCATGGGATACCTGGGGACGATGACTGGGGACGACGATGCTGGTGGGGCAGTGTCACGAAAGTCAGGGACAGCCTACAGCGCCGCCGATACAGTGCCGGTGAAAATACAGTTTAGCGCCCTTCACTGCTGCTACATAATTGCCCTGTTACATTGCGTTAGTAAAATTTTCAGTCCCATTCCCTTCCGTTTGACCATCACTCACATTCGTTTTAAAAAAATCTGCACGGCACCCTCGACGCTCCTTTATTCTTTCAAGTCCTACACATTCTAAGTCTCAAAAACAAAGAAATATTAATAAATGACTTTACCTCGGCAGGATCAAGGTAAGTGAGTATAAGCAACTCGGCAAGTGACTGACTGTGAGGCTCGACAGAAGCGCGTGGTGCCAAGAAAAAAGCTATCGAAAACGCAGGTGAGCGACCGAAAACACCATCAATAAATCAAACTGACCTGAGATTCAGTTTGGAAGCAAGATAAACCAAGACGCAAGAATGCGACAGCGACATCAGCCCAAGACTGTCCTGCCACAAAAAAGAGAACTGACGCGTTGGCACCGGCGCCTACTCCAAGTCGGAACTCCAGCTCCACTGGCAAGTCAAACAGGACTATGGTGTCAAGAAAGCCGTCAACACTGAGTCCGTTGATACACTTGAAACTGATTTATGGTACTTACATGGAAAAATGTTGGGCACTGGCAGAGCGTCCGCGCGACATGAGCGACTCAGATGATGGTATCTTGCAGGCTCCACTGATGGTTGATAAGCAACTTGAAGGTCAGCCTACGCCGTGACCAAAAAGGAAGTCCGAGTCTCACATGATCATCTTGTGCAGCGCAGCCTAACTATCGACGACCAGCGAAACTCTGCCGAACTTACGCTATGAGAGATGTGGCGTTGCCTGAAGATGAAGATGAGGAGCAGAGTGCTGACTCTGATACGAGTCGGCCCAGGGACAAACCGAGTCGGGACAACTTACTAACCGATTCAGACGGTAGTGATCATGAGAGCAGTGCCACTGACAGCGAGGATGAAGATTCGGCTGCAATGAAGCTTTTCGATGAGGTCAGCTTTATTATATCATATGCTTGTGGACTCACGTTTGATACTTTCAAGGTCGCGTCGGTCGTCACCAACAAGCAGCAGGTAGCATCGAAATCACGTGGCACTTCAAAAGCCGAGTTCAAGGCCCGAGATCACAAACAAGCGGCGGAGACTCCTACCTGGGCCAATATGGATGTTGAAGATGCAGTTTCGGAGTCCATTGAAGATCGCTCGACTGGTGGCAACTCGTCAGAATTTCAATCTGACGATGAAGGTACTGCACCGACTCGGAAACTTCAAACCTCAGACACGAAGACTCGGAGTATCGCCTCACTCGTTCGAACAGAAAGTGGAAAGGTGAAATTACTTGATCAGAACATAGAGACTCGCAGAGTTCTTCAGTCCGCAATCATGGAAGTCAAGTGCCACCTTTTTTTCGCCAACGGCTACCCTGAATTGGTTGACAAGAACCAAGTCGCGCTGCAAGCATTGATAGTAGTCGCCGAAAAACGTGGTGTGCATCCAATCAAAGAACGTCTTCAATCAGACGTTAGGTATGCGTCACAACTCGGTAGCTTGGTGAGTTCAACTTGCACCCTTTCTTATCAGTCTCTAACCATATGCGAGGTGGATGCTCGTGTTCCAATATTGCGCCGTGAGCTGAAGGAAGACGCATGTGCGAATGCCGATGGTTACTTTCGCCTTGGACACACCGACTCTGGGAAAGCTGCAGCGAGAAGGCTGTTGGATAAGCTTGCATATATATACGCCTTGAAGTTTGATGTGAGATCTCTCCCCTTGCCTGTACTACTGACATTGTTGAAATTATACAGATCAATAACGAGGCTTCGCCCATTGGGAAGAAGCCCTACCAGGGTGAACTCTTACTTTTCTTAATATATCGGCAGCTCTTTCATAGCTCGAGGTCCATTGCCATCAAGTTTACGGAACGCTTCGTCGAAATCGCCAACAACAAAGGCCAGCGCCCCGAAGTCCCTATCCCTTTGCTGGCATTGGTTGCAACTGCGGTAACGTGCTTGTCGTCATTGTACGGATGTGCCGTCTAACTCGTTGCAAAGGTGTATGCAGCCCTTCTGTGGAAGTTGCGATACAGCGGCGCCGCTGCCAGTGGCCATGCTGCTGAGCTCGAAGCATTCGAGTTACTTGACCTCGACAATATGGAAGAAGACTGATTCATCCCCCACTTGTTTTCATGGTGTACAATACGGAATTGTGAAGCTGATACATAGTCTCCTGGTTGATCATAGCGCGCACTGTTATTTAAATTACCCTACTAGCCCATATACCCATTTTTAATCAAATTTAATTTTGTTCTTGTTATCTTATTCTGTCTGATTCGGTTGGAACTCTCGTCTAAGATCAAACAATTAATTCTACAAGTCATGATAATGTGTTTGAATAACTGAAAATCATTGCTAATTCTTGTGTTTTTATTAGGGGGTAAAAAAACCGAACTAAGCTTGCTAAAACTTGAATTTGTATAATTTAGACATAATAACGCAGGATTAGTTCTAATGTTGCATCTTTAGTCAAATTTGTTGGGGGAGGGTTTTCCTGATGAGCGGTGAGGCATGCCGGGCTAGAGGGCAAGGTATGTGAGCCTCGTAGAATATCATCAAAGATAGTTCAACTGACCTGACCAGGGGCACCACATCAGGAAATCATGAGTTTACTTATTCCTTACTTATTTCAAACTTTTCCCACTTATTTCAAATGGACCTACTTTTTTTCTGAAATTTGACAACTGCTTCAAAATTGAGTATTCCAATATGTTTGTTGGGCCTGAGAGACAAGTTTCATTGCATAAGACCAACAATTAGTGACTAGTATGAAGCTCGAGTGACACATTAATGCTGATGATTTTATTTCTCAAATATTCTCTTGAGGTACATCAGGAAATTCACACATTCCTTAACATGCTTAATCAGCTTAACTCACTTATCTCAAAACTTGTTTGCTCTCTCTCACATCATTCACCTGGCATATCTTATATTTTTTGAGTGCGAAATACAATAAAACATGTATATTAATATATCTCAACTTTTTTTTTTCTGAATTCATTCACATTGAAATTTTGGACAAGTAGATTCAATTTCACCAAGGCAGTTAAGTGTAAATAAGTCCGCATAAGGGCACGTCAAGGAATGTGTGAATTTCCTGATGTAATATGAACTGTGTGTTAGCCAGAGCAAAGAGTAACCATATATGAAACTTCAGTATGCCTTGGCTTCGAATGAGTGGGAATAATAATAGACCTACTGCGCAGATACGAGCTTATATGATGCATGCTCTGCCACACTAGGGAACTTGAAGTATAGATGACTTGTGTCCGAGCCACGTGCACGTGGTGGTTTGTTGGCCTGAATCTGAAATTCAACATGCAATGGATGCACTGGCGAACTAGGTTCAGAAAGATGATATCCAATGCACCATTTCCCTTTATCCATATAAAAGCGCAATAGCCATATACGTCCTTCAGGGCATAAGGTGTTCATAATCAGCGTGAGGACCAGGCAAAAATTACAAGCCACATGTGAAGATCTGAAGAGGCTCGGACTAGAAACGAGAGAGAGAGAACTCAGTCTTAGTTGGAAAGACTACACTATGACAGGTTCATACCTAGAAACGAGAGAGTGAGAACTATACACATCAGGAAATTCACACATTCCTTGACGTGCCCTTATGCAGACTTATTTACACTTAACTGCCTTGGTGAAATTGAATCTACTTGTCCAAAATTTCAATGTGAGTGAATTCAGAAAAAAAATGTTGAGATATATTAATATACATGTTTTATTATATTTCGCACTCAAAAAATATAAGATATGCCAGGTGAATGATGTGAGAGAGAGAAAACAAGTTTTGAGATAAGTGAGTTAAGCTGATTAAGCACGTCAAGGAATGTGTGAATTTCCTGATGCATCGTTAGTACTAAGTATGATGTTCAAGTTATAGTAAGTAGCTCACCTCAGTCTTAGTTGGAAAGACTGAGGGAAGAGAATTCTATGGACGCTGAATATTAGAGGATTGTTTGAACGGAGAATGAAAATATGAACGTGGATGAAACGTGTATGATAAGTATGTAATGATAGATAAGAGGAACATATCTTGATACTCCCACTCAGACGCATATCACCAGATATGCGGGTGGAATTATTCATCATCATTCGAAGATGAGCGGAGGGCGAGAGAGTAGCGGTGATTTCAGAAGAGTTTTCGTGATAGTGATTTCGTTTTTTTTTATTTTTATTTTTATTTTATCCTTGTTTATTGTCCGTTGGGGCTATGCCCTATGATGGACACTACCTACTGTACATCTAATCTATTCATATATGCTTTGGTCCGTTTTTTGGTTGTCTATGCTACACAGTGGTCCTGGCTTGCGTGCGGACGTTAGGGCCTTCTTCAGGCTCTTGATATGATTTGTGCGACTTGTTGTCGCATTTCCTCTATTCCTTCTCCTTTTCCGCTGGGGGGGTTACATCTCCGAAGGTTTGTTCCAATCTTCTCGTGCGCACGATGTATGTCAACGTTGCTCTCATTCCCTTGCTTTCGTTCAGCAGGTACTCGATTTTGCATTGTCTTGCTCCGACTTCTTTCCTCATTTGTTCTCTCTGGTTCACGTATGCTGGGCAGACTAGGATGAAGTGGTGTACCGTTTCGTCATGGTTTTCGCATGCTGGGCAACGCGCCATTGGGGATTTCGCTATTCATTTGAGGTGTTTGTTGAGCGCTATATGTCCCGTGCGGAGTTGAAACATCAGTGAGCTGTGACGTCTCGGTAGCTTCTCTATCTTCTTTGCAAACTTCTTTGATGGTGCTGATGTGTCGACTGATTTGAGCAGTGTGTAGCGCGGTGAGTTCTCCATGATGGTGGTGGCCTCTTTTTTGATCTTTGCATAGAAGTGTTGTCTTAGTGCCGCTTTGCTCCTTGGTAGGATTCTGAGTTCTCCTTCCTCGGTTAGGAGCGACTTTGGCTGGGCTCGTGTGTCTGATGATTCGCCTCGTGCGGCACGTTTCGCATGAGTGTCTGCCTCTTCATTCCCTGGTATCCCTACATGGCCTGGCGTCCATCTGACTTTGAGTTTTCTTTCGTTGTGCTCAGGGATGAGTCTTCTAAGATCATCGTGGAATTGGTCCATGAGGTAGTGTCCTGGCTGTGAGCGGAAAGCTTCGGTTGCTCTTATCGCTGCCTGATTGTCGACACCTAGGGATATGGTGCCCCTTCTTCCTCCCGTCTCCTTCAGCAGTTGTACTGCTAATATCATCCCCACCAACTCTGCTTCATAGACCGTATGCTCGCGGTCGCTCCCCAAGTGAAACCTCTTGCTTCCTATCACTTCGTTGCCTCTCATGACCACTGCTGCTCCTCCAACTCCCCCATCCACCATTGACCCGTCTGAGTACGCCCTTAGGTTTTCATCGGCGAGTCCGTCTTCTATCTTTGCTGTCTCGGCCTTCTCCGCTATGTGGATGTCTACATCCGGCTCCCACTTGGGGTAGTGTCTGACTGGGTCTATCTTTTCCACCGTCGATGGGTTGATCCTGAATTCGTACATCAGCTTATGCAGTGGGGATGGATAGCGTTTTTTCCCCTTAAAATCTCTCTCTTTGCCGTAATCGTATGCGTTCTTGATTCCCTTGGCTAGTGGATGTTTCTGTGGGAGTGTCGCCATTCTGAGCGTGGCTCTGTAGCACGCTTTTCGAAGAGTCTGCTGAAAAGGTAGTACATTAGCGTGCGCGTCTAGCATGTCTGTGGGACTTGATCTTAGTCCTCCCGCAATTGATATGGTTGCCATTCTCTGCACTCGCGCCATCTGCAAGGCGAAGCCTCTTGCTCCTCGCCCTTTCCCCCTTTTCCCCCTCCCCTTTTCTACTAGACCTGCACACCACACATCTGCGGCGTACAACATCTTCGGGACGATTACTCCCTCATACAGTTTTTTCATCAGTTTCCCATGTATTCCCTTCGTCAGATGTATCATCCGGCTACATGCTAGCGCGTACTTCGTTCCTTTGGCCAGTGCGTGGGCCGCCTGCTCCTTGAAGTTTAGATTTTCGTCGATGATGATTCCTAGAAATTTGTGCGACTTCGAAGGTTGGATTGTGTGATCGCGGATGGTGATGGGTACTCGTGGCGTAGGGACTGTCTTGTTGGGGTTTTTGGTGCTTCGAACTCGTATCCTGGAAAGACAAATTAGTGCGGTTTTGTCTAGCTCAAACTCAGCATTGTATTCCTCGCTCCAGTCAAGTGCACCTCCTTGCTTTTCCATCATGTTTTTGACCTTTGCGTTTGATTCCTCGTATGAGCGCCCTCTTGCTATTAGCGCTACATCGTCGATGAATCCTAGACTCAGTTCTCCTTTGCTGGGTCTCGGGTCTGCGACTCGCAGGACTGGTGCGTTGTAGAAGATGAAGCCCATTGGGGATAGCAGACATCCCTGGTCTAGTCCATCTGACACATTGAACAAGTTTGACTGGTAGTCGTCGAAAAAGAGATGCGTCGTTCTGTTGTCCAGTCTTCATTTGTACCAATCTACATATTCCTTTGGTATTCTTGCTTTTCTGAGGTTGTGTAGTAGCTTGCTTGCTACCACGCTCGGGAAGGCCACCTTTACGTCAAGGAAGAGTAGGGAAATGTGGTTGTTTGTTTTCGACGCCCAGGAATCTGTTATGAACTTAGTTAGCAGGTGGAGGGAGTCTACCATTGATCGTCCCGGTCGACCGCCGAAGTGGGTTGGGGGTAATAGATGGTGTTCTTCTGCAATATATGTTAGATCGTCGGCAACACATGATGAAAGGATCTTAGCCATCGTGTCTAATAGCGTTATCGGTCTATATGCCTTCGGGACACTGTAGTCTGGCCTTCCTGGCTTCCTGAGTACGATCGTCGATGAACATTTCCATTCGTTCGGGTACACTTCGAGGGTGAACGTAGCTCTGTATATTGGTGCCATGAATGGTACAAGAAGGTCAGCGCATTTCATGAATACTACGTTGCTTATCCCATTGGGTCCTGGGGCTTTGAATGGTGATAGTTTCGCGATTGCTCTGTGTACTTGCTGGTTCGTGATTGGTCTGAATTCACATATTGGAGGGTCGTAGTCGAAGTCCGGGTTCACTTGGTCATCGTCTGGGGCGTTCTGAAGAATACCTCGTAAAGTAGCTCGCTCTTTCGGGTGTTATCTTGCATCGTGTTGTCCTGATTGTTTGCCCTCGGGTCTTGGAGGGTTTTGATCCTTGTGTGTATCTGGTCAGAAGGGTCGCCTGCTACATATCTATGAAAGGTCCATACTCCTGTGAATGTCAGTTCCTCTAACCATTCTGTCCAATGGTTTGTCTTCGCTCGCTTGATACTTTCTGAGAATCGGTTTCGTGCGATTCTATATTCCTCGTGCACTGGGTCGTTTCGTCTCGCTAATTTCTTTCTTGATATCCTTCCTAGTTTGTGTGTTGCTTTTCGTTCGGTGTCCAGTTCCTTCGACCACCATCTCTTCGCGTACGGGGATGGTTTGGTCTTCGGTATGCACTTCTCTACTGTTTCGGCGATGCTTGTTGTGAGTGCCTTGAACGCCTCGTCGAACTGTTCTCGTGTCTTGATTTCCGTTGCCTGTGGGATGTCGTCTAGTTTAGTTTCAAGGACCTCCCGGAACTCTTCCCAGTCCGTGTCTCTGAAGTTGCGCTTGGGGCTGGTTTCAATTCGTTCTGGTTGGAGGTTGATGGTACTAATTATGGGGAAATGGTCAGTTACTACTGGGCGTAGCTGGTACTCTACACTGCACTGCGTGAACGAGTGCTCAAGATCTGCTGAACAAAATACATTGTCTGGGCGCGTTAAGTTTTTGGTGTTTGATGCCTCTAGAGTGGCTATGTTTGGGGGGAGGACCTGGACTAAGTTATATAGTGATAGAAGGTTTATCAGTACTCCCGCGGCATCTAAGTTCGCCGCGGTGAAGAGATGTACATTATGTTGCATTTCCCACATTGGGTGGTGGCGATTGAAATCGCCTAGCCAGATTATATGTTCATTATATACAGTGTTGTCGCCTTGAGCGATTCGCTGCTGCGTGCGATGTCTCTGGGAGTTTTGTTCAGACACCATGTGCCTCTCCATGAAGTGGAGTGTGCTATCGCTATCGCAGGGGTTATATATGTTGTAGATACGCACCTTGCCGAAAGCCCCCATTAGCTCTATCGCCATAGCATTCGCTGACTTGAGTGGTATAATGTGCCAATTGTTTTTCGATAGTCTCTTGTTGACTAGGATTATCGTCTGTGATCATCCTGGGTTTGCGTGGTGGTCCGTTGGGTAGATTACGTCCCAGAACTGTCTTAGATTGGAGGCGTTAGCAAGATTCACGGGGTTGAGATATGGTTCTTGGATGCACGCTATATCGTATACGTGCGGGTTTAAGTTTTTCAGCATGTGCTCCCATGCGTTGTTGGATTTCCGAAGGTTTTGCTGCCAGATTTTCAAGTCTTCGCGTTCTTGGTGTGTGTTGTCGGCGTCATCCATCACTAGTTTCCGGCATGGTCCTGGTCCCACCCTCTTTGTGGGCTGTAGGGTTCGTGGAGGGAGCCGTAAGGGGAGCTAGACCATCTTGGAGGTGTTGATTGCTTTCGGTCTCTTCTTGGGTGGGTAGTTTCCATTGTGTTCGGTGGTCTGCTTGAGGTCTTGTCATCTGCCATGCTTCTGGGATTCGGGATTGACCTCCCAATGGGATTCGGTTGGCGTTCCTGTTGTTGAGGTTCCGTTCCTCGCGTTCTTGGTTGTTGTTGTTGTTGTTGGTGGGCCGTCCATGTTCCGCTCTGTTTCTTGGTGGTGGGTATCGTTGTGGTTGATGATCCTCCGTCGCTTGCTGCCATATTGGGGCTGTCTCGTTGTTCTCTTCAAAATTTTGACTCGTTAGTGGTTCCCAGGTAAGAGGGTCTTCTGTGAGGAAAAATCGGTACTTAGCATCTTCATTGCGGTTCTTGTGTCCATCCCACTTCTTCGTGAACGTCGGGCATTGTCGACTCCAGGCCGCGTGGCCCTTCACTTTGCAGTTCCTGCAGAAGAACTCGTTTTGGTCTGTGACTTGGCACACGGCTGTTCGGTGGTGTTCCCCGCATGTACCGCACGTCTCCTGTTCCTGTGGGCATTCTGCGGCCATGTGAGTGTTTTCGAACGAGTGGCATTTGAGGCATCTGGTCGGTTCTGGTATTAGCTTTCTTCCATATACTTTCTTACCTTCGATTGTCAGGCCGAACTTGATGGCTTGATTTGCTCCCTCCTTGGAGTTAAAGGTCACTATTATGTGGGCTGTTCGTTGTCCTGGTTTGCGCCTTGCTTCTGGTTTGATGTATCGCGCCTTGCTAATCGTTTTTGGTTTCAAGCCCGCCTTCTTCTCGACGTCCGCTAGTGCTGCTGGGTTGTTGGGTACAAAGGTTACTGGTACATTTTCCACTATAACGTTGTGCGTTCGCTCCTTGATCACTATTTCCGCTCCAAAGTGTTCCAGGAAGTATCCTCGGTTTGCTGCCACGTTGAACCACTCTGCTGCCTCGGGTGAGTTGAGCTCGTAAAGGACTCCTCCATGAGGGAGACGGCGTGCTGAGATGAAGTTGATTGATGTTGGAAGTATGACTTTCTCCTTTGACATTTGCTCCACTGCTAAGGTGGCCTTTGCTACTAGTTGCGCCTCCGTTAGGTCTTTCAGAGAGTTGGCGAAGAGCTGTGATCGTCTGTCGACTAGGATCTGCCTTGCCTGTGTCTCGCTTCTCGCTAGTACCTTCGTTAGTGGGGCAGGGATGTTAGTTTTGGCTGCGTCTGCAAACGTTCGTGGTCCGTCAGACCGTTCATCACTCGTTCTTTGTGGCGTTGTGCTCTTCATGTTTCCAGCTATCTTTCCCAAATCTTCCGCTGATGATTTCAAGTTGGTGCGTACCTCCGTCATCGACTCTATTGTTTTCTTTTGCGCATCTATTGTTTCTGTTAATGTCTCAACTTTCTCGTCTAGGGTCGCAATCGGTCCGCCTATTAGGGCTTTGACTTTTTCTATGATGTTTTCCGTGTTTATTTCCATATCGACTTCCTGTATTATTAGTGCAATTGCTCGTAGTATGTCAGTATGTGTGGCACCTAGATTTGCTGTGATACTAAATTCAAATAAAGCTACCGAGATTGATTGCAACATGCTACCGGCTGTTGGCATTACGAGACCGTGCATGGACAAGATTTTTTGTGCTGTGTTCAGGTTGACAACATCTGTCTTCGTTCCTGTGCCCGATATGTGGTCTTGTATGGGTCTACTGGTTGAAAGCAAAGGTTTATCAGCTGCTGTCCGTCGGTTGGCCCTACCTGTGGTTGTTGTGGTGACCGGGCTCGTTGAGTTGATTGTTGGCATTTTGTTTGCTTTGTTGCTTCGTTCTTGGTTCTTGGTCTAGGGTTTTGGCGGTTTGTCTGGTGTCCTGGTGACCGCTGGGGCGCCTCTGGGCGTCCTTAGCGCTGTTGAGCGCGTTGTCGGCGGTTGGTTTCCGGGGTCCTAGTCGGGGTGCCACCTGGTTCAGGTCCAAGAAGCGATGAGTTAGAGGATGTACTTCTCGATGTAAGATAACATTTACTCAGGGTGTTTCAACTAATGCTCACTTTGACGATACATAGGGCCTTGATCTTGAGCATTCGTCTCATGTTGGATGTCAATTGAAGAACACAGCGCTTCAAGGCGCACAACGCCCAAGTAAACCTATCGAGATCGCCTCGCAGATGATGTTGACCAGTGCTCACGGCATGCAATTGCGAAGTGAGTAATGATTACTGCATGTGCCCAGATGCTCAAATCTTTTCTTAGAACTGCGCGAGAAACATATCAGTGCATCTAAAGTAGAAGCTGTCATTCGAAACTCCATCGACGTTCAACTTGATACCGCCCCGCTTCGTCTACTCAACACCACCACGGGGCGCTTATGTGATAGAGGGGCGCAGATAAATGCATTCAAAACAAGCACGGAGTACAATGAACTTCTGTTATCGATTATGGCGCATCTAGACCTCCCAATGAGGCGCATCGCAGACGCGGTGGTGGCGACGTACTTCCGTTACGTCATGTTATCTCATAGATGGGAAGAGAACGAGCGCCTGCTTCACGACATCCAGGATAGGGTCGTGTACAAGCTGAAGCAGGCCGGCGGTCTCATCAAATTGCAGTCATTCTGCAATGTAGCTCGTCATGCAGGGTATCACTGGGCGTGGATCGACACATGTTGCATCGACCAGAACAACCATGTCGAGCTCCAAAGATCACTTAACTCCGCGTTCGCCTGGTATCACCATTCAGCGCTTACAATTGTCTATCTCTCGGATGTTCCACCTTCGGCCAAGTCCGGTGCGTTGGCGAAGAAGTGAATGGAACACCCGCGGATGGACCGTCCCAGAATTTCCTTGCTTCTAAAATTATTCGCTTCTATCAACAGGATTGGACGCTATATCTCGACGACTACTCTCCTAACCACAAGGAGTCTATCCAGATCATGCATGAGCTGGAGGATGCGACGGGCATAGATACGCACGCCTTTGTTGCCTTCCAGCCAGGGATGAGAGGCGCCCGAGAGAAACTCCAGTGGGCGTCCACACGCGTTACCACTGTGCCGGAAGACATCGCGTATTCATTGTTTGGCATCTTCGGTATCCAATTGCCCATCCTTTATGGCGAAAATGCGCAATATGCACTCGGGCGGCTCCTGCAGGAGATCATAGCACGGTCAGGGGACATCACTGCCCTCGACTGGGTCGGCCAGCCGTCTGAGTTCAATAGTTGTCTTCCGGCCAACATTTTTTCATACGCAGCCCCTCCACGTGCCTTCCCATGTTTGTCTGAAGACGAGATTCAAACGACAGTCTCTTCGCTGAGAGACACTGTCGCCGTTGATCAGGCTTTGAAATTGTATACCCTGCTGGAGAATGTGAGCGCTCCTTGCTTTGCGCACTGCAGACTGCATTTGCCTTGCATTTCCTTCCTTATCACGGAATTCAAACGGAGGCCTGGTCTAGTCCAGGAAACATCGTTCGCGTATGAAGTCAAGGCAGACGGGCTCGATGACCTACTGATCACCACCGAAGAGAAGCTGATTCCATTCTCCCGGCTCAGGCCAACTCGACAGACATTCTTACTTGTCCTTCCATGGGATCATCGTCTCCTCGAGCTGCCTGACTTTGCAGACGATGTGGAACGCTTGGGAGATTGGCCTCAAACCGAGTCTCTGCTGGATGACTCTGACGAGTCCGCCGGCGGTTCACCTGGAGAAGAGGAGTTAGCTGATTCAGAATCTTACTCACGTGCATTGCGATTGATCGCTCGTCTCGGACAGCCGTTCGGTGCATTTTTACTAGCGCAGCAGCGCGGTGGGGAATATAAGAGGATTGCCTCTGACTATGATATCGTTGCACGAGTTAAAGATGTAACATCTATTCACAGCATGATGAACATCAGAACTCTAGAAATATTGTAGCAGTATATATTTCTTATTTGGAAGACTTGGAGCTGTATTATGACACTCAGCAGAGTTCGGCAGTCACGATACCTTTGTACTTTGACGATCTATGCGCATACGTAGATACATTGTAATCCCAATCATACATTGACACTGCCCTACACTGGTGATCCTTTCGTCTGTCCAAACGGCCCGCCAGCTATCACCAATTGGCACCATTCAAGTTTCGTGAGGTCCTGCTACGGTCGAACAGCAGTACATGAATCAACACCACCTTCAGCTATCATAACTTGAGTGCCAATTGCTGCCTCCGAATCCATGACCTACAACTCAAATAGCTAGTACGATTGCGTTATTCAGGGACACCAATTCACAGTTTCTCGAACCAGGCATCCATCCTGTCACTTCTCTGGCAACTCGGAGACAGACAAATACTCATCGGTAGGTAGCAGACGTTCGACTCCGGAGATTGTCTTTTCTTTCCTGATGCGGTATGAAATAGAAGTCTACACATAAGAAAAAGGCGAAAGAATACATCCATGCTTCTGAGTAAGGGCGTACACTAGCAGAGGGCTCAGCCTTCCGGGGCTATTCTGACGTTGAAGACGCCCACAGCAACTCATCGAAGGGCCATCCCCAGACTCTCGATGTTATGCAGCTATTGTAAGGTTGCGAGAATGATACTGAGGTAATCGAGAGACGACTCTGAGGCACGATATGAATATCAGTGAAGTCGATTAGATGGTAACAAGTCAGGAGGATCAACATGCGATACCACACAGTCAGAAAACAAGAAGTAAACCAAGCATATGGTGGGAAGGTGTGTGAGATAGCAGGATAGACCAAGAGAAATGAGGAACTCAACATATCGGCGCAGCCGTATGGAAAAATACTCCATTTTTACTTGCCACATCAGTGTCGACTGTGACAGAAGACTGAGCTAAACACGAGCAGGGTTTGGTCGTCCGATCCATTCTTCAGCAATGGCAAGAATTCACAGAAGTGGAACAGAATCACAAGAGTACAGCAGGTAGTCCAAAGGATTTCACTGATGACCGTCCACCAGTAATGTGCAATTAATATTAATGGAGACACACCTCTTACCGGTAATCCGTGACATAAAATCATGCAAGGTTCAAGCTCGCATCAACACGCGGCTACCGAACAACTTAGTTCGGTCCTTCGAGGCTTGAGCCCGCTGTTCTTCATCCTTTTCCCTTCGCCATCATGCGCCATTGCAGTGTGTGCAAGATCGAGTGTGAAAAGCCGCTACGATGCTCGAAATGTCAGAAAACCATGTGAGTACGAGCTGGTATAAGATACAAAAACCTTGATCTGACTTGTGATGATTGAAATAGCTACTGCTCGTACGTGACAGGCATCAGCATTAGCATTTAGTATCGACTGACATATGTAATGATTCTCTAGCGCAGAGTGCCAGAAAGTTGACTGGAAGGTGCACAAACGCAGCGTCTGCACCAAGCCAGCCATCTTACACAGGGTGGACAAACTGATGAAAAAATGGAGTGGGCCGGGGTCGACGATGGACACCATCGATAGGATGGAACAAATGGCTTGGGCAGAACGTCAGCGGAACCCAGTTCCTGCGCCAAAATGCGATGGTTGTTTTGCGCGATTCCGTGGTACTCCTCGAGATGAGGATGACGAGGACGATACGGAGGATGTAGGAGACGCCTTCAAGCGATGCGCAGCTTGTGATTACACCATCTGCGAAAATTGTACGCATCCGGATGTGCAAGGTATGTTTTATGGCTTTCATCTATGTCCTCGTTTTCGTTATTGAATCTGTGAACCAGGTGTACCATACTTTGACCGCCCGCCAGGCACTTGCCGCTGTCTGAAGTCGAACTTTGGCGAAAGTTACTGCTTGTTGTCGCCTTGTTACCTTCATGGTGACGGTAGGAAGCCGTATCACGGGGATAGACACCCTGATATTGCGAGCAGTGGGTATGGTGAAGATGCATTTGAGGCGAAGGAGCGACAGTGCAGGACATGTGGTGTGATTGCGCGATGCTTGAAGAAAGAGCATTTGAAGGATGCGCTTCCTGGCATGGATTAGTCATGTAAAACTCTGGAAAACTTACGCGGACTCGGTTCGTTATGTACAACATCCATTTTGGTGATCATGATACGTTTTTGTTGTCTACCATTGATTGGTATTTACAATTTCGTCATTCAAACAAGTTTATAATTAGCAATTATTAGGCGCTAGCACCTAGCGTTCGAACGTTGAGCACCAGTTTGAACTGTGTAACATATAATAAGCTGTGCCGCGAGGTTCAACATGGGGTTCCTTAGCGGGCTATCCGCTGTGCTCGCTTTTCGCACTATTCCAACTACTATCCTTATAACAGTCATCTATGCGGCAGTCTTCAGCACTTTGTTGATAACCGACCAGCTCCCCTCTGTGCCCAAGCATACACAGGACTTGGATTTTCAGCAGGCATACAGAGACTTGCATGAGGTATGTTGTTTTCATGGACATGCAACTAGTTCAATTCAGTTCTTTCAGGTGGCCGCTCGTCCGCATCCTTTCAACTCGCACGCCAATGTTTTAGTTCGTTCCTACATTCTGAACCGCGTGAAGGACATCGCTTCTTCCTATGACCATGTCTCCGTGGATTTTGACCTTTATTCAAACGCATCTTGGGCTTCAGGACTACTCTCCACCAACCCGTACGCAGTATACTACGAGTCTGACAATGTATTGGTCAAGGTCGAGGGGAGCGATAAGGAGTATCAAGAATCAGGCGGACTTTTGCTTAGTGCACACTGGGACTCCGTCAGCACTGCTCCTGGAGCGACGGATGACGGTATGGGTGTGGTTGACACTCTTGAGCATGGTGAAGTACTTCGCAGAGCATAGACCGAGCCGAACAGTGGTTTTCAACATCAACAATGGCGAGGAAGACGGCTTGAATGGAGCACATGTGTACGCTATAATTCTTTTAATGCGTTACACTCCTTTAATCTGGTTCGTTAGTTTTATGGAGCATCCATGGGTCAATGCTACTGATACTTTCTTGAACCTTGAAGGTGCTGCTGCGGGAGGGTGAGCAACCTAAAGCAACAAGTGCTGTATCGCTTTATTGACTGGAATACTCAAGACGGCCACTGCTTTTCCGAGCCACTTCTCGCGCTCCTCTGGCATCCTGGAGCACTTCCCGTCCACATGCAAATGTTATCACTGGCGATGCGTTTTCGCGTGGTGTTATTCGCAGTGGTACAGACTACTCAGTTTATGAGCAAGCTGGACTCAAGGGGCTAGATTTTGCTTTCTACCGTGGCAGGAGCAGGTATCATACAAGGTACGACTCTATCCCTGGTATGTCCGACGACAAGAGCAAAAACGCATTATGGGCAATGATGGAGGGAACGCTGTCCTCGAGTCTCGTGCTTGCAAACGATGTCAAGGGACGAACGAGGGCAGAGTCCTTCGACAAGGAAGTGAGCCAGTGTATTTCGACCGTGGGTTCTCTCTTTTCTATTCGC
>JABCPU010000595.1:0-36259 GCA_016800925.1 Suillus spraguei | reverse complement strand
ATGTGCCAATTGTTTTTCGATAGTCTCTTGTTGACTAGGATTATCGTCTGTGATCGTCCTGGGTTTGCGTGGTGGTCCGTTGGGTAGATTACGTCCCAGAACTGTCTTAGATTGGAGGCGTTAGCAAGATTCACGGGGTTGAGATATGGTTCTTGGATGCACGCTATATCGTATACGTGCGGGTTTAAGTTTTTCAGCATGTGCTCCCATGCGTTGTTGGATTTCCGAAGGTTTTGCTGCCAGATTTTCAAGTCTTCGCGTTCTTGGTGTGTGTTGTCGGCGTCATCCATCACTAGTTTCCGGCATGGTCCTGGTCCCACCCTCTTTGTGGGCTGTAGGGTTCGTGGAGGGAGCCGTAAGGGGAGCTAGACCATCTTGGAGGTGTTGATTGCGTTTCGGTCTCTTCTTGGGTGGGTAGTTTCCATTGTGTTCGGTGGTCTGCTTGAGGTCTTGTCATCTGCCATGCTTCTGGGATTCGGGATTGACCTCCCAATGGGATTCGGTTGGCGTTCCTGTTGTTGAGGTTCCGTTCCTCGCGTTCTTGGTTGTTGTTGTTGTTGTTGGTGGGCCGTCCATGTTCCGCTCTGTTTCTTGGTGGTGGGTATCGTTGTGGTTGATGATCCTCCGTCGCTTGCTGCCATATTGGGGCTGTCTCGTTGTTCTCTTCAAAATTTTGACTCGTTAGTGGTTCCCAGGTAAGAGGGTCTTCTGTGAGGAAAAATCGGTACTTAGCGTCTTCATTGCGGTTCTTGTGTCCATCCCACTTCTTCGTGAACGTCGGGCATTGTCGACTCCAGGCCGCGTGGCCCTTCACTTTGCAGTTCCTGCAGAAGAACTCGTTTTGGTCTGTGACTTGGCACGCGGCTGTTCGGTGGTGTTCCCCGCATGTACCGCACGTCTCCTGTTCCTGTGGGCATTCTGCGGCCATGTGAGTGTTTTCGAACGAGTGGCATTTGAGGCATCTGGTCGGTTCTGGTATTAGCTTTCTTCCATATACTTTCTTACCTTCGATTGTCAGGCCGAACTTGATGGCTTGATTTGCTCCCTCCTTGGAGTTAAAGGTCACTATTATGTGGGCTGTTCGTTGTCCTGGTTTGCGCCTTGCTTCCGGTTTGATGTATCGCGCCTTGCTAATCGTTTTTGGTTTCAAGCCCGCCTTCTTCTCGACGTCCGCTAGTGCTGCTGGGTTGTTGGGTACAAAGGTTACTGGTACATTTTCCACTATAACGTTGTGCGTTCGCTCCTTGATCACTATTTCCGCTCCGAAGTGTTCCAGGAAGTATCCTCGGTTTGCTGCCACGTTGAACCACTCTGCTGCCTCGGGTGAGTTGAGCTCGTAAAGGACTCCTCCATGAGGGAGACGGCGTGCTGAGATGAAGTTGATTGATGTTGGAAGTACGACTTTCTCCTTTGACATTTGCTCCACTGCTAAGGTGGCCTTTGCTACTAGTTGCGCCTCCGTTAGGTCTTTCAGAGAGTTGGCGAAGAGCTGTGATCGTCTGTCGACTAGGATCTGCCTTGCCTGTGTCTCGCTTCTCGCTAGTACCTTCGTTAGTGGGGCAGGGATGTTAGTTTTGGCTGCGTCTGCAAACGTTCGTGGTCCGTCAGACCGTTCATCACTCGTTCTTTGTGGCGTTGTGCTCTTCATGTTTCCAGCTATCTTTCCCAAATCTTCCGCTGATGATTTCAAGTTGGTGCGTACCTCCGTCATCGACTCTATTGTTTTCTTTTGCGCGTCTATTGTTTCTGTTAATGTCTCGACTTTCTCGTCTAGGGTCGCAATCGGTCCGCCTATTAGGGCTTTGACTTTTTCTATGATGTTTTCCGTGTTTATTTCCGTATCGACTTCCTGTATTATTAGTGCAATTGCTCGTAGTATGTCAGTATGTGTGGCGCCTAGATTTGCTGTGATACTAAATTCGAATAAAGCTACCGAGATTGATTGCAACATGCTACCGGCTGTTGGCATTACGAGACCGTGCATGGACAAGATTTTTCGTGCTGTGTTCAGGTTGACAACATCTGTCTTCGTTCCTGTGCCCGATATGTGGTCTTGTATGGGTCTACTGGTTGAAAGCAAAGGTTTATCAGCTGCTGTCCGTCGGTTGGCCCTACCTGTGGTTGTCGTGGTGACCGGGCTCGTTGAGTTGATTGTTGGCATTTTGTTTGCTTTGTTGCTTCGTTCTTGGTTCTTGGTCTAGGGTTTTGGCGGTTTGTCTGGTGTCCTGGTGACCGCTGGGGCGCCTCTGGGCGTCCTTAGCGCTGTTGAGCGCGTTGTTGGCGGTTGGTTTCCGGGGTCCTAGTCGGGGTGCCACCTGGTTCAGGTCCAAGAAGCGATCACCGCTTAACGTTCGGTAGGCACTCGGCCGTCAATATAATATGCACTCTGTTCTGTTGATCATCTAAAGTTGTTTGGTGAGGAACCATCGCTAGCGGCCCAGTGCAAATATGTTTCGTTCGAATAGCGCGAGCTAATATTATAGCTGCTTCAACTATCTTGGGAGCCTGACGAGTGTGCACAAGCTTTCCTTGCTGCAAGTGTAGCTCGTTCATGATATATGATGATCAGACTAATGATTTACAGTATTACTAGGCTCTACCTTGCACATTTGCAGCCGTACAAGTCACCGGCTCCAAGTAGTACTCCCAGTGCCACCCTCAATGCTTCGTTTGTACCACTACCGCAAACCTATAGCGAGCAAATGAAACATCAAGCTGATGCTTCACATGTTGCAACTTGTGGTTTTGTTCCTGTCGGTGTAAAAAATCGATTATATCCTTGTTATGCAACCAGTCTGTCAAAGGTGTCTCGACTGACTCTGATGGAATTGAAAGTTGACGAAAAAATCATGGATTCACAAGATTGCACTAGGCTGTCTAGCACCAAATATAGTGTCGAAATTCACGATCAGGACTCTATAAGCAGCATGAAAAGAAGTCTTTGCACCGAGCAATCTGATTGTACAGTCCTTGTGAACCATCACTGGTAATAGATGGCATTGCAAATGTTCGATATTCGAGAGCTGCCATGAGCAATCCAGCCAGACAATGTCACTTTCGTTACCAAGATCATCGCCCGAATTGCCGTCCAGCCTGACCACAGCCACGAGCCCTATGAGTTCATGCACTTGCCCTGCGAGATGAGCTCTTGAAAGTTCAATTGTGTTAGTTGTGCCATGCTTGCGTCATGCCCTCGGCAGTGTTGCGGACCTTTTTGAAATGTCGATAGTTTGACAGGTAAACTCAGCTGGGCTGAGTCCACGAACTGAGCCCAAGAATTGAGCAGCCCTAATGTTTCATTTTGGTCACGGTGAACAGTGATGATTTAGACACACCTTCATATGCGCCCCGACAGCAAAGAATGTTCAAAATACTAATAGGTCTCCCTGCCTGTAAAGTTCTTCTTGATCGCGAGTGCATTCTAAAATCACTGCGGAAGTGGTCCACAGATCAGCGTTGATATTGTAGACACATTTACAGACGCCAATTCATCCAATATGCAATCAACTAAGCCCGAAGGGGGACTACATAAAACCTGCGGCAGCCCCACGAGTCGCGACACCCAATATAATTAGTTTTTCGAACGCGTGTCCGAAGGCACGACTCGTCATGGAGTAAATATTAATGTTGCAACAACAATTTGCACAGGGGCTAAGACCAGTTAAGATGACCTCTAAGGTTGAACTATCCATGAGTGATAAAGTGTGTTCTGATTGGAAACAATGTTGTTATCAGCAGGTTTCGGACCAAGAGAAACAGATTTTAATTCTGTTGTATCAACCACCAGGCTGGACCAGTCACAGTGAACTTCCAAAGAAAGCATCTGTGAGTGAATACCAAGGTGTGTTTCGATAAAAAACGTCGTCGTTGGCAGGTTTCAAACCTGCACAGTCTAAGAGAAACAGATTTTGATTCTGTTGTAGCAACCATCTGGTTAAGACCAGTTACGGTGAACTTCTAGAGAAACCATCCATGAGTGAATATCAAGGTGTATTCCGATAGAAAAAACCTCGTCGTCGGCAGGTTTCAAACCCGCACAGTCCGAGAGAAACAGATTTTCTTCTGTCGTGGCAACCACCTGGTAAGACCAGTTGTGGTGAACTTCTAAAGAATCCATCCATGGGAATGTCAATGTGTGTTCCGATAGAAAAAACGTCGTCGGCAGGTTTCAAACCTGTACAGACCAAGAGAAACAGATTTTGATTTGTTGTGGCAGCCACCTGGCTAAGACCTGTCACGATGGACTTCTAAAGAAACCATCCATGAGTGAATGCCAAAGTGTGTTCCGATAGAAAAAACGTCGTCGGCAGGTTTCAAACCTGTACAGACCAAGAGAAACAGATTTTGATTCTGTTGTGGCAGCCACCTGGCTAAGACCTGTTACGATGGACTTCTAAAGAAACCATCCATGAGTGAATGCCAAAGTGTGTTCCGATAGAAAAAAACCTTGTCGTCTGACGGCAGGGTTCAAACCTGCACAGTCCAAGAGAAACATATTTTGATTCTGTTGTGGCAACCACCTGGCTAACACCAGTTACCATGAACTTCTACAGAAACCATCCATGAATGAATGCCAAGGTGTGTAGAAAAACTGTAGTTCAGCAGGTTTCGAACCTGCGTATTTCAAGACAAACAGATTTTTATTCTGTTGTAGTAACTGGCACACTGGCCAGGTTGAAGTTCTTAACTCTTCCACTTGAAGACTCACAAGCCTTACAAGTTGAAAACTTATGGGGTCCCTGATTGACACGGCCCGAAAAAGATGACATGGATAATAAAGTTCGAGTCTGAACGTCTACAAGAGCTCATCGGAGAGCCTAGACTACTGGAGGGCCGTATTATATATTGCGAAGTAGCTAGCTGGTGTATCGCGCACTTGAGCTTGTGTATCGAGCACTTGAGCTTGTGTATCGCGCGCTTGATGCCGTATCGCGCAATCATTAAAGTTCCTTTTGGAGCGTCATAGTCGGTAGCATGCAGGTGAAGCCGGGGGAGGCGGGAATCCATGAATGCCAATCACTACATATTCACATCAGTTGCACATCTTTGAAAAATTGGAAGAGATCCTCGCTAGAAGAATGCGGCGAGAAATAGGTTATCGCGCCACATTATGTAAGTTGATAAGTTTACAGGCGTGTCGAAATTTAAATTCTACAGAACCCTCTCCCCACTAAAGTGGGTGTTGGGGAATATTTCACGTCGCATACCATTACTTACATAGCTGGAGTTTCCTATAATACACGGACATACATAATGGTATACATCGAGAACTTCGAATTTAGAGTGTTATTGGTGAGTATGACGTGTATCCTGTCGATCAGCTCAAAAGCCGAACCAACGTCTAGCGCTCTGCTCAGTCGCAAGTCTCTTAGCCTAATCGAGGTTAGCACCTGGACAGACATGGCAGCTAATAACCGACTATTCACCTGCGCCACCATATCTTTACTCCCTTGTTGGAGGGAATCAATCGTTGCTCTATATTTCCCAACATCTCTCTTTGGTTTTCATTTAGCACTGACATCGGAGAAGCGGTCAGACAATCATGTACGCACCCCCTTTCAGCAAGAGCATCGTTTAGACGATTATAAACGCCACTACGAGCGTTCTCGATTGTCTTAGTGACATCGAGTCCATGACTGGTTGTATCCTGTGATGTTTGCACAGGATCCGGTGAGATTATAGGTCTATCGGGGCCAGCAACTTTATCGGCGCTCTAGATCAATAATTGAAGGTGTTTGGGTGACATGACGTACGTAGCGCATCGAGCTGTTCTCCGGTCATAATGGGTTTCCCAAACCGGAACCATGAGCCCAGCAACGAAGAAGGACCAACGGACACTGGCTGTGGGTAAGGGGGGATTTCGCGGTGGAAACTTGTCAGATTAACGATTGGGTGATCATAAACACGACGGGTCTTGAAAAGTGTGCCAAATATGATCTGTTCTAGTACGCCTGACTCGTGACGCCTCGAGGCAATGAAATCTCCTGTTTCATCCACAGAAACGACCCTGGCGAATAAATTCTCAAGAATGCGGTCAAAACGCAATCTGGGAGCACGTACTTTTCGCATATTTTCGCAAGAGAGAATGTATGCAAGTGCTCAAGATAAGGTAAAGAGTAAACCATAGCTTCTGGTTTGTCATTAAATGCTACGAGCACATGAGAATCTGAGTTTGTTGTTAGCATTAGTTTGATTGTTAGGCTCCGAGTCAATCGGCTCACTGTTCTTCTCAATCACTTGAACGTGTTCAACTTTGTTTTTCTTGCTATGCCATTCTATTTGGAAATCCTTTCCCCTGAGATATCAAGCATACAACGAGCACCCTTGGCATTTGCTGTCACCCAGAGGCAACGTGCAGGATTGCTATCTCCACTGTGAAGAGAAGCAGCAAAGCGTGATCGATCAGCACGCCAAATAGTACCTTTCTGCGAATCGATCACGAATGAACCACCTTGCATGACATTTGGGAGACCCTCGACCCTAAAGACATCTTGTGCAAAATTATACAGCGAGGACTCAGGATCCCGGATGATCTTGAAGACCTGCGTGTTGCCAGACTCGTGATAGCGATCAGTCGCACCGCTAGCTGTGCATCTAGCTATGGGGTCAGATAGAGCTTTATGGTATATATCGGCGCATACCGATGCTGACAGCCGAAACAGTCCACGTCAGAGAGACAACAGGATCTGCATCTTGATTGCGGACCAGAAGCTTAGACTGTCTTTTCTGACGTTGAGGTCTGAGGAGAGACGGTCCACGCAGATCGATCATTGCGACAGAGCCATCGATGTAGCCAACACCAATGAAACCTATTTTGCGTTAAGCAACTCATGTAACACTTGACCCAAAGGAGAGTATACCTATGTCCGACAATGCGCAACACGTCAAGGAAACATTACCACGAGGCAGCATCAAAAAGGGATGGTACCTCGTCCCTGGTCGTGAAGTGACATTACCCAGCAGGACAAACTCTTTGTTTCCATCTATTTCAATAGGAGGGCTGACTTGTGTGGTGTTCAATTGATACACCAGCAAGTCGCCTGATTTCAGTAGTACGACACACTCCAAAGATTCGGGGGCTAATTGAACTGTGGCAACTTCTGGTGCACTGGAAAGCGGCAGACAACTGAGATCTATAGTGAGATCATGAATCGCGAAAGGAAAATTCTTTGAAGGGGAGATGTGCTAGAACTGATGAGAAGCTGAGGGCTGGCGTCGTGGAAACGGACAGTTAAGTCGCGATGACAGGTTATAAGGATTCGGCGCGGATGGCTCTGAAGCGTAGTGTTAATAATTAATAATTGTGAACCATCAATCGATCAGTACCCTGGAGAGTCTCAGCTCACTGAGTCTTTTATCATCTATCCATGCAGACCCTCCAACTATGGGTAAATCCGCGTCACCAGGCACAAGCTGTTGTCCCACAAGTACATCATGCGTACTTCGTTCCAGAGTCAAGAGCTGTGCTAAAATACCCCACCAAGTCCACTGTACAGTTTCGAAGGAACGTGCATTGGTAGAGGTTCTTCTCCACTAAGTGCCATATCCTCGAGTGTCGCGGAAAGGTCATGCACAACATCGCTTTGTTCGCTATTATTCTGGGCGTCTGTTCCCGGCCGTGGAGACATCATTTTCGGAGGCAAGAACTGTCGAGCCTCAACCATCCGTGAATCAGAGGCTGCGGTGAGGAAAAGTATGGCAACAGGATCCCAGCAACCAGAAAAATGAGGATTAGACTTTGGAAAGATGACGAAGTCATAAACAGGCCCCGATGATAGATAATAAGTTGTTTCTAACGGAATCACCGAAAGTTGCATTGCCTTTCGGATAGAAGCGTGGAGCCCAGTGTTGGAACCAGATGGAGCAGGAGGTTCCGGAGGATTGAGAGCAGGCATCGTGTGTACAGTTAACCGGCAAGGATCGTAGTTTCTGTCACCTCCGAAAAAGACGAAAGCAGTTGCTCCTCCTCGTGGATCTGAGGAGTTCGGGAAACCACACCAAGCGACCCTATAGATTGGCTGACGTTCTGACAAATTAGTCCCCTTTTCTTCTGGAGGACCATCGTTTTGCAGAAAGTTTTCAAGCTCCTCTCCATTTATGACGTTAACATCCAAGTCTGTGGATGTTCTTACCATCAGAGGCTGATCTTCGTCTTCCACCGCCCAAAAGGCGATACAGCCATCTGCATAACCCACAGCGAAGAAATGCCCAGCCGGGTGAATAGCTACAGAAGTAACGGAAGGCCACCGATGTGTGAGCACTTCCTTTGGAGATTATGAGTCTACGATAGATTGTGGTGGAAAAGCTCCGACTCACAGATTGGTGATATCCTCCCCCTCCCGGTGCACCAGCAGGGTTACAAGCTCGTACACCCGTAGAATGTTGCGTGAAGACTTAAAAAAAGGGAAGAACAGTTACTCACAGTAAACACGACAAAATGAATTCAGATACACACCAGGTCGTACAGTACAACTCCCCCTAAATATTGTTTCAGGGGCTTGTATCTGATCGTAGAAATGACTGACCGCCGAAGGCTACAAGTATCAAGTTGAGGTCTCTCGGATGTGCAACTAAATCGATGGGTATGTTGCTAAGGCCCAATGTAAGTAAACCTCCACGGCAAAACGCCAGTGTTGTTACACGGACCAACCAGGCAATGCATGCATGGGATCTACCATACTGCTCGCGATCTTAGCCTGAAACATATTCCACAAGTTTGGGATGACATAGGGTGACTTTTTCAAACATAGAAGATCATATGTTCTGATCTCTCCCGACTGCAGGGCAAGAAAGACCTGGAAAGAATGAGATTAGAAGTGTCTAAGAAACTCTTGAGTTTCAGTGCCCACATGGGTATGTGAGGGTGACAACATAACGGCACTTGACACTGCGGGGTCAGTGGATGTCGTTATTACAGTGATTGGTCACTTGCGTACTTGATAGCATGGTCAAATTTCGTCGACTTTGGCGGTTCCGTCAAATCTTTCAAATTTCCAGATATGAAGTTGATCGCGCTCATCTAGTAGTATGAAGCTTCAGGAATCGAGGTTGACGTATTGGCGGACGGCTTACCGACAGCAACAAGTTTGTCCGTGGAGGCGGCAAGCTGCAAGATCTTGACCGGAGAACCTTCTGGCGTCTGTACTGAACTCTCTACACCAGGACCACCCACCACGCAAATCAGACCGCTTGCGGTGCCTAGAAACAAAAAGAAAACAGTATTTAAGTCAGAATCACGGTTCAAAGATGATACAAGTTAAGAGATCTCACCAACAGCCAGAAGGCTCAATGTGGGTTCGTAAGTCAGCACCCTTGGGTCCAATAAATAGTCGACGGTTCGCAGCCTGCCAATCTCCCAATCATCAGGATCCCTTTGACCAGTCGAAAGATCTGCAAGGACGTGTCTCTCTCCGAACATGGCTTGTTGGTGTGTCTTCCTCGGCTTCGGGGCACTTTCAAGTTATAGTAATCTCGTCCTATTATGATCATGAATTATCTCAATCAATCTGGTCCAAGATTAGCCGGCGGCAGGTGAACTAGGTGTTGCAGTGAGCAGAGAGTTGATAGAGTATTAGACGGTACTGGTCATGACTGTTGTTTCCAGGTGCAGCACTTAATATGGTACTGGTATACTTCAAGTCTCCGACGCACAGGTTCCTTGAAAGTTCCTCACGCCAGGAGAAACTTAGATGTAATATTTCTCCTTCTACATATTATTGCTTAGTTAGAGCGCTTGTGACCACGCTTCAATGGAGTGTATGGATACTGCTAACTAAAAATACAAAAGTAGGTAAAGGTAGATGCTACAACGCCAAGAAACAGAGTCCATCATGACGATCTCGGAATATCTGGCATCTTCTCAAACACATTCACTCGCGAGGATACAACTCTGCTACTTGGATTATTGGATTGCGGCACTCCGCCTCTGATCTTCCCCAACCACGTCCGTTTAGATGAATTTCTAGAAGTTTGAGGGTCAGATGTGGACCGAGGACTGTTCGTAACGTCTGAGATAGTAGTCGTGGCTCGCCTTCCTGGTGAGGGCAGACTAACTATATTTCTGGCAGAGCGTACTGGCGTGAATCCTGATCGGCTTGAGTGCAATGTTTTCCGGAGACGCGGCGTAGTGGCTGTTTGCATGTCCGAGTCACTTGTATAACGACCTTCTGGTGGAACAGTTTCCCTGTCATCATAATCTGGCGCGCGTCTCTTCTTTCCCGCAGATGTCGGTACTTCCTCTTCAGGGATTCCAGTCTGCGCCATGTCTGACTGCATAGGTTTCCTCTCTGGTGTTTGTGATCGGAATGCTGCCAGGGTGTTCGATATCGTTCGATCTCGACCCGTAATTGGCTTGGTATCTGTGAATATAGATACCCGGGGCACAGGAGGGACAGTGGGCGGCGGTGCTGTTTGCACAGACGGGGCAGCGAGGTTGGTCGGTGGGATTTGCGCAGATTCTTTGGCGGAAGCAAGTTTGCTTTGGAGATTCTGTACCTTGCGTGTCAGAGCTTCCACCTTCGTAGACAATTTCTTGTTCGCCTTCAAAACTCTGTCATAACATTAGTCTAGGTGAGGGAACCACAATGAATTTTGCTCACTCCAATATCCGATCGTCATATTCTTCAATTTCAGTACACTTGCTTTGCAATAGTTGGTCCATATCGCGATTTTTCTCTTCCAATTCAGCAACGACGTCATGAAGTTTAGGTTCCGAACGGACTGCGTCCAATTCCCATTGGAGGGATGACATCGCCTTCTCATGCTGTGTTATTTGAAGTGCAAGGCTAAGTTCGGCCGCTTTGCCCGCCTTTTCGGACTGAGCGAGTCGAAGCTGTATCTGTTCTAGGGTCTCCTTGAGCGAGGAATTAGATATTTCACTATTCATTGTTCGTCAAGTTTGTGCCTGTGAAGAAGGCGAGCCTACTCACCTCTCCTGTACTTGTTGCTCCAGATATCTCGTTAACGATACCGAGCGCTGAATCTCTGCCTCCAAGCTGGTGGTCTCTACTTGCAGTGCTTGTTTCTCTGCCTGTAGACTTGATAACTCAGCTTCTGTCTGCTCCAGTTGCCAGCGCGTGGCTTCATTGGCCTGTCGAAGTTCTGCCTCGAGAGCATCAAACTTGGCTTGATGGTCTGTACGAGAAGAGAGCTGGTCACTGAAGGCTGCTTGATCCTGTTTGCGACAGGCAATCTCATTCTGTAACTGTGTGCGCAACAAATCCTGCTCCCTGGTTCGTTCGTCAAGGCTGATACGAAAGTCTTCAAGATCCTTTTCATTGGCTTTGAGAACAGCAACTTTCTCCTCCAGATCGTCCTGCAATTTGCGAACTTGTTGCTCTGCTTGTCGCAGAGCGTCCGTGTGGGCTTGCCTTGCTAGTTCAAGTTTGCTAGTTGACTGTTCCACGAGGTTCGAAAGACGTTGGCATTCTTCTTTGGCAGCAGCGAGTTCGTTCTGGGTATTGGATAGTGTCTTTTGCAGCATGTCAAGTTCTTCAATGTGTCTGACACGTAGAGAGTCCTCTGTCATGGCTCTTCTCTGGCCGTCGTCCGTGAGAGTTGCGATTTGGTTATTCAATTCTCGATTGCGTTGCTGCACTTCTGCAAAACGAAGATCGGCACTTTGCAAAAGTTGCGTAGCTTGTGAAAGCTCTTGGCTCGTGTGCTTGAGACGCTCTTGCAGGTCATTGACCTCGACAGCATGACGAGCATGCAGATCCTGTAGCTCGGCGTTATTCTCGCTAGCTCGAGATGCCTGGATGCGTTGCTGAAGGTCGTCCTGAGCTTTAGACAAGGATTCGCAGGTGATCTGATGGCGGGTGCGAAGTTCGTCGAGTTCGTCCTCCAACGACTGCAGCTGCTCTTGATATTCTGAAATGCGACGAGTCGAAGCAGCTGTTGATTCTTTGGATATCTCGGCGAAATTTTGCTCAAGTATAATTAACCTTGCATCGCGAACTTGTAAAGTGGCTGCCTTGTCTTCGAGTGCACTGCGGCAAGATGAAAGTTGGGCTTGCAATACTGCAGCGTCTTGACGAGACTTTTCCAAGTTGCATTCACTGTTGCTCAATGTCTCGCGTACAGCTGCAAGCGAGGTCACTAGCTGACCCATTTCGTCATGATCTTGTGCCCGGAGAGCTTCAAGACAACTCAGTGATGCGACACTCTCTGCTAAGTCTCGAACGAGCACTTCCTTCTCGCCAGCAAGCAGTCCTATATCTTCAGAGAGCTTCGAGTTATGGGCCGTAAGAGCAGCTATCTTGGACAACATCTGCGGTTCTTCGGCGAGGTGCTGGTCGACTATGCATTGAACGCGGCGAGCATTCGACATCGCTTGAGCGACGATGGCCACCATAGACGATAGCTCATTACCGTGGGTGGCTTTGAGACTGTCGTTCTCCTCCTGCAACTTTTCCACCTCGAACTCTGCTGCCTCGAGGTTGGTGACAGCTTGGTCGCGAGCATCTCTAGCTTCTGCACAGTCTTCGACCATTGCCTTCTTTTGTGCCGACATCATCTCCAGCTCCGACATCATCTCGGAGATCCGTTCCTCCTGGAGTTTTGAGGTTCGTCTCCAGGCGGCGAATGTCATGTTGGTGAATGCCGATCTGCTCCGTGCGGCGGTTGACACGCCCTTCGAGTTCCTGTATCTGCTCACGAAGTGTGTGAACCACCCCAGTTGCCGACATAGTGGATAGCTGATGCGCTTGCAGAGAGCTATAGCGGCTATGAGCCTCTGTTAATTCTTCTTGTGCAACCTTCAAGTCTGTTTGGAGGTTTGTGACTTGGAGGCTGAGTGAATTACGATCCGATTCGATGTTCTGGTACATTCTTGTAAGTTCAGCCAGTCGTTCCTCTGCTTGCTGGAGCTCGTCGCGGGTGTCTTCATGGGATGATTCCGCTGCTTGTACTTGCACAGTCAGAGATTGGAGTTTGGCTTCCAACTCTGTGACCAGTAGGAGCCGGTGGTTACGTGACTCTTCTGATACAGTCAACTGCTGGCACGAGACCTCGAGCTGGCTTTGAAGGTCTCGTATAGTGGTGTCTCGTTCTGCGACTGATTGGGAGTGATCAAGGACTTGGTTTTTCTCGGCAGCATGCAAACGACTGCGTAGGTTATTCACGACGATGCCTAGGACTGTGATCAAAAGGACAAGGCGTTTGCCCTGTCGTTTGTAGGCTGAGACCCCATCGGCCTCCTGGCTGATCGTGTGGATGCGCTTCTCCAAAGTCTGACATGTGATTCGAGCCTCGGTCTCGGAGAATTCGAGGGCACGTCGTAGGTCGTCCCGCTCGCTTCGTATTCTGTCTACAGCCCTGAGCAAAGTTTCAATGTAATTGGCAAGCGTTGCATCATCAGGGTAGGCAGAACGGCTGGTAGTGGCCTGTGGCAACGGAGTAGAGCAATTTGGGTATAGGAAGCTGCCGTCGAAGTTGGATCGGATATCCTCAACATCGATATCCATGTGATCCTGATCAGTAGCTGTCGAATGCCGCGTCGACTCTTCATTGCACCGGAGATTCATGAGCTCTTGTTGTAATCCACTAGTTCAATATCAGCAATCTATCGGGCTGGTGGACAAGTATTGTATACCTCTCGATGGCCATCAGCGCTCTAACACGGTTTTCGCTGTCATGGAGCAGCTGATTCGCTCTGTCCAGCTCCTGACGTATGTTAGCGGATGCGTCTTGTGCTTCCTTTTTCTCCTCCATGAGTTCTCGCACACTCGTCTCCAAGCAGGTAAGTTTCTCCGACTCAGCACGTAGCCTTCTTTGCAGCTTATCGTACGCTGCCTGTGTGGGTCCACTCTGCTGCTCGCGCAGCAGACTCTCCAATGTCTTTATCCTTACTTCATCCTCGTCGATCCTCTTCAACAACTCTTCCTCCCTCTCTATCGCGTTCCCCGCGCCCTGACTTGATTTCAGTACCTCCAGCTCCTCATCTTTGTCCTCTATTGCTGATGTGAGCTCCGCGATACGGGCTTGCATAGTCTTCTCCGCTGAAAATTGCGTATTTTGCGTCTTGACAAGATCTTCCTGGGCTCGAGTGAGTTTCATTTCCATGTCGTGCAGGGTCTTCTCTTTATCCGCCAGGAGGACCTTCGCATCGTTGAGTTCTCGCTCCAATGCTGGTAATCTGAAATTAGACACAGAAGAAGACCGAGGTCTCCCACCTCGCTGCGGCAGTCGAGAATTAGCCGTCGGCTGGGGTTTCGTATTTTCCAGCATCCTCTCTAGTTCACGCACGCGAGACTCCATATTTCGCTTCTCTGTCTCCAATTTGAAAGTCTGAGCCCTAACTGACTCGGATTGGCAAGACATGGTGTCAAGCGTTGCCTCGAGCTCCCGTGCTGCTCGTTCTTCAGCCTTTAGTTTGTCCTGCGCAGCGAGAAGTGCAGCTTCTCCATTCCTGGAGGCCATTTTCTCGATCTTGAGCTCGTCTGAGCGCCGTGCCAGATCGCTTTCGAGTCTGAGAGCGCGGTCGGCTTCGGCGCTGAGCTGTTGAACTAGGAAGTGAGTGAACGTGAAAGATCAAGTAGACGGAAGTCAAAATAACCTTGTACAATGTTTCATTTAATGATGTCTTTATCTCTTCAAGTTCAGCCTCTCTCTTCATTAGGCGGCTTCGCAGGCCTGCATTCTCGGTGTCTGAGCAGCAAGTCAGGGAAGATTGTTAGATTACGTGCTAATAGCATACCTTGGCTTGCTAACTTATCTTTGAGAGCTTGCGCTTCTTCAGACACATCGTACTTCCCGATGTCTTTGAGGGACATGACTGTTGTGGCCAAACACTACGAAAGTACTGGCTAATGGTAGGACTAAAGAGCAATGCCAGCACCGAAACCAAACACAGTTCAACAAACCGAAGACGCGTCGTGTCATGTGATCGTGTTTTAGAAAATGACTCCACCAATTCATCGAGAAACGAGCAGAGACCACCAACTGACAATGCTCATGACTGGGCCTGGAGGAACAGGTAACACGCACGTAGTGAAAGCCGTTGAGGATGCACTTTAAAGCATGGTTGTGCCGACTGTGAGAAATGTAGAGTCCCAATCTTTTACATGTACACCACTGGATGAACATTGAACACAGCTCAACACTTGTATTCACTTCACTGGGCCCTGGGCCAACTTTCAAGTTTCCAACATCTATGTACTCTGTTCTGGCTGTACATTTGTCCGACTTATTTTGTTGTGCCCCTTAGGGAAACATCTATGCTATGCTGGCGACACAACATTCCATGGTCCTGTGGTGTACACCGTGCGTGACTTTGTGTGGTTACAATTTGTAAATTTGGGTGAGTATGTACCATTTTCTATTTTCGTTGACTTGCCTGCTGGACGATGAATCGGTTTACTCTTACTATACATTGACACTCCACTTATCATTGTCCGTTCAAGGTGGTCAAGACAAAATTTCGGAAGCGTCATATGCTACATCTCTAAACCCTCATCGACAGTGCATCGGGAAGGTGCAGACGTATCTGCGAACAACCGAATAGAAACAAATGCCGGTCGAACGGAATAAGGCAGGCCACTACGACTATTAAAACGAGATGGACACCGGAAGATGTCACCGCGTCATGGTCCGATGGATGACTGCATACCTTCAATGTATTCAGCGAGTAACACTGCAAACCAATTCAGAGTGGCCCGCCAATAGCAATCTGACCAAACGGTCAATAGAAGCATCAATAGAAATGTTGATTTGCAAAACAAATTTCATGAGGGGGCACGAAAATTTAGCACTACAAGACCCACTACCAAGGTGGCGGAAATCTAGATATTATGTTTCAAAGCGACTTGGGCCTTCACCAATTCCAGCACTTCTTCTGCCGCACCCCAAGACCTCTGGAAACCTGCCGGTCTTGCGAATGTTTCATTAGGCAATCGCATTCAAACACTCTAGGGAATGGATGGCTTACCCAAAGCCATAAGCATGTACAACCAGCATGGATTGTTCACAGTCGCGGTCACTTGTGGGAGTCCCATTCCATGGAATAAGGTCATCCGTGCTTTGCAAGGGTAGTACAACTTGCTCTAGTTCGACTCGTGGTCCACCTTCTCTTTCAGGTCTTAAACCAACGTAACATTTAAGGATTCTTGACTCGGCACTCTTCAAACAAGGGGCCAATGCGGCGCAGCGATCAAATATTCCTCTCGCAATCTGCATGTCTAAAGAGGTGTCCCAATTCCCGTGCTGAAATGTCCCACCGAGTATTGCAGTGTCACGTTGACCTTTTCCAGGGCGAGGAATAATGTATGTACTTTCCTCGGTCGCTAGATTGCGGGGCTTTGATGGGCAGCTGATTGTCAATGCTCATTCCGGACACGCACTTGAATAAACAAGAAGACACTCCTGCAGACCCGGCGCATGTACCAGGATCGTTTGTCCGCGAATAGGGTATAGTTTCGTGTCTTGCACTCCGATAATGGATCTTGAACCTTTGTGCTGATGTTACGAGAGCTACCTCCAAAAAAAAACCCCTTACCAAGCGCAGACGCATTCACCAGAATACCATCGGGTCCTACCAGACTCCTCAAGTCGTCCAAACTCCTCACATTTCTGCGTTCAAAGGTGACTCCACGGGAGATCAGCTCGGATTGGAGCCACGGAAGATATTCGGATGGATTAACTGAAACCGTATCGAATGCGACTCCAGCTTTGAATGGCTCAGGGATGTCAGAGGGGGAGATTACCCTGATCTGGCCCACATTTATTCCGAGGTTCACAGTCATGAAATAAACTACCTACATTCCGCACAAGGTCTTTCCACCACAAATCTGAAACTTTATTATCCCGAGTTTGCGCGATATAAAGCCTCGTGGGTAACAGCTGGGTTGCTCCTTCCTCACGACCAAGGATGACTCGAAGGAATTAGACTAACCTTAACTAATCCTGTTGGGATCATGTCCCATAGTTTGTCACTTGGTTGTCGTAGGATCAGTTGTGCCGCACCCGTCAGTCAAAGATCACACGTACAAAGTCTTTTCCTCCCACTTCTTAACTCGTTCATCTTTACCCCCAAGTTCCATGGGAGACCAATTAGCACCCTGGCTGTCCTCTAGAAGTTCGTCATATATGACATTATAAACAACTCACAGCGTATGGACTAGACCAAGCTTGTGAAGAGTCTGTGTCATCAGGCAGATCCCTAGCGATCACTTTGATATTAAATGAGACATCGTCGGCCAAGGCAGCAAGGTACGCAATCGTTAGTCCAATCACACCTGCTCCAAGGACGACGAGAGATTGTTCTGCCTTCGTGGTAGACATTGCTGATAGTAGTAGGGGTCTGTAGGGCCGACTTCTTATTAGGCTACTAATAGCCACCAGACATAATAGGACTGGTAGCTAGATTTACCGGACCGTCCAAGTCCGAGTTTATGATAAGGGTTTCTCTGATCTCAGCATAAAATAATCTCCGGCGTGTGCGATGGACCATGGTGCACGTGTAATCTCTCAGTCGACACATTCAGAACACTCGAAATCGACGCCAAAGTACCATAAAACCCATAGAGGTCGGGAAGTCCACCCGCTGTCGACATGCTCATATGCACATATGTTTCATAAAGGTTGGCATTGCTGTTGAGATTGCACAGGATCTTGAAGCATCCGTCGCGCATTTCCGCTCTTGACTGAGCTTCGTAATGCAGATGACTTTGCAGGTCTGGAGAGTATCTCGCCTGGCGAAGTTGCTGCTGAATTTGAGGCTCTCGAGAGTAGAAGAGTTTTAAGGGGCTGAAGAGGTTCAGAGCATCGACGAAGCTGAAATGCTCAAGATACTTTTTGATTTTGGCGAGTTAGATCGGGTCAAACAAGGAATATTATTATAATACCGAAGGCTATTCTAGATGGGGTTGAGGTGGTTAATGGCAAATTAATGGTGATGATGGGTAGGATGAGGCACTGGCATTAATATCATCATTAGAAATGTCAGTCCACATAGTCTAGTACATAGCTTACAGGTTTGCCAGCTCCGCCCCCCCCTCCGCACTACCCGGTACTGGCGATAGACAATACTCCAATGTATCGACGTGATGGAAACCGATGGAAACCACGGTATCGAAAAAAGGTCCAGCTCAATGATATCCTTAGGATAGCTCGGATGGTGTGACGAGTGGTATGTCGGAAACATTTTCGCATAGTCTCTAGCGCATCCTCACCAGTAATTTATGATACAGGGCAAGCCCGGCTTAGGTTGAAGCTGAGGGATTCACGAAGAGCAATAATAGCCTACTCGCTATTAGTAGACAATATCAGTGGAACTCGTACAATCTTGGATAGTTGAGTATATATTCTCACCCCTTTCCGTATCTATAAATTGTTGCTCTTCTGCATCTTCGTATGAGAGGAAGCGAGATCCGTTCAACTGCTACACGTGGACCGCCTTCTCTGCTAGGCCTAAGGCGGACAGTGCGTCTTATGATCTTCTCAGACATGGCTCCAGCACGGAGCAAGGCGGAGCACCGCTCCAATATCCCCTTTGCAACCGACATATCCAAGGAGACGAGTTTCCTATTTGATAGGTTCCATTTAGAAATACAACGTTCATTTTGATCGTTCTACATAGGGTAAATAATAAATGTTCATTGTCACATGTTCCGACCTACGCACAACTGCGTGTCAGGGTGATAGCAACGGTACAACCGTTGATGTGACTGAGCAGACCGTGTTCCACCGAGGCCATTTCTTTCGACTATGTATAATAGATTTTCCCCTGATGGGAAAAGGGTTGATCTTCTACTCCGATGGAGGACCGTGGACCTTCGAATCTAGCCATCAATGACTATCGAAGGACAACTGGTGTGTGCTCACCGAGAGACGTTACATTAACCGATAGCCTAGTTTCCAAACTCCTTACGTGCTAGCCGCGGAATGAGTGACACCACGAGACTCGAGGTCTGATTGAAGCCATGGTAGATACTTCAATGAGTTGACGCAGACTGTATCACAAGCATTTCAACTTTGTATGATGCAGGGATTTAAACATCTGAGAGCAATGTGACTTTTGGTGTCTAAAGAGCGGTAAGCAAAAAAGACGCACATCGCACAAGGCCTTTCCGCCAAAGGGTGGAAAGACTGTCATCCAGTAGGTAATCTGATTCTATAAAACTCTGAAGTATCAGCCGTGTGTCGGTCGGGAAGTGTTCTGTCAAGACCGACTTTGACTGGGCCCGATGGTATCATTTTCGAAAAGCTATCATTGAAAAGCCTTTTCAATAAACCTCGCAAATTAACATTAAGGAGCTTCTCACAATGTTGCCTGCTTCTATCTTCACACACGCTTGCCTGTGGCATCTAACGACCAATTCGCACCCTAGATAAGATTATCATAAGAAAGTACTTCAGGAATGCTCAAAAGAAACACACAGGAATGGACTTGCCCAGGCTTGAGAACCCCAGTTTTAGGCGTATCTCTTGCAATGATCGTGTCCTGGGTCACAAGCAGCAAGGTGGGCGATGGTGAGTCCGGTCACCCCCACTCCGAGGACGACTAGAGGCACGCGGGAATCGGAAGCAAAGAATATGGCTCCTGAGTGTCGATGATAGAGATAAGGTAGGGCACAATAGCTTTCGCTTCTGAACTCGGAGCAAGAGTGCCCCTTGGGTATAAATAAATGTATCTGCGATAGACGGACAATCCAGATTTGAACGAGCAAACTTGAATCGTCAGTGCGAGATTTATGGCAAGGACTTTGCTTGCCATGAACAACAACTAGACATAAAGATAGTCCCCAATAGTAGATTTAACATCGTCCGAGGGGCATAAGTAGCGCATCTTCAGGGGTTGAATGTCCATCTGACCGGCAGTCAACCCCACAGTGTCAGCTTTCTTAGTTGTACATTCCTCTCCTCTGAGGATCTATGTGCAACGAAGAGCGCGCCCAAACGCGTAGCTAATGATGAATGAGACGGAAGAAAAATGATAATCTAGTGTGATTGCGCACCACCTACGAAATCGCCCTCCATACATGGCGTCGCAACAAGGCCTGCTGCTTTGAGAGCGACCATAACCTGCCCATACGTCCGCGGAACAGTGTGTCGCGGCTACGATGGCCAGGAACGTTCGTTGAGATATCCATCTGCTCATCAAGTGCGGAGGGAGTATCCATGCCTGCCTCGACAACTGCGCTAGTAATCGTTTTTTGCAGACGCACAAGTCGGCTTCGGGATGATGCACGCGGATCGTATGGGGGTGTGGCGAATTGTATGTGGAGCCCGTCCACATGGATGCCTTCAGGTTCTTTCTGAGGCATGGGGGGAAGGGGTTTCGGAACGTGCGTAGGTATATAGCACCACGTGTCGATTGGGTTGTTGGATGTATCATGGCTTGCTAAGTAAGGTTTGTGTGTGCTTGGATGAGATTTCTGGTGTTTGCGCTTGAAGAATGAAGATGCTGACCGCATACCAGGTGCGGAACGAGATAAGGATACAAGTCGCGAAATGGATGGACGGGTCTGTAGTGGGGATTCTAGCATGCCTTGGGAGATATGACAAAAAGAAGATGTTGAACTTGTGGCAGACGGACATGAGTATGTCAGAGATTGCTCCGAGACAGAAGTAGATTTCTCTGGTGCATGAAAGCTCGTAAGTGTATCTTCTGAAGGAGACGCCGTTCTACGAGGCGCAAAGGACACGTTGTTGAACTCCACTACATACGGGATACCAAACGGAGTCCAATGAATTTGCTGGGGCATTTCGAAAAGCCTCACTGAGCTATTCAAGGAAGTATAAGATAGATGAGAACTTGGAGTGGCGAACGGATATCACTCGCCACTAATCCAGACAGTGATGAACTTGGAGGACAGACTGTGAGGCGTAATGATCAATGGAATTAACCTGCTGACCGGGAGCAAGGGAGACGCATGTCTGGGTAGTGTAATGCAGGCCTGACTCAGATGTAAAACACGTTGCAGCAGCATTACATCGGTGAGAAATTATGGGGTCTATAACTCGTAAATGCTAGTCGGTGTCACAAAACTAGTCTCAAGATTTGCGAGTCCAATGCCAAGTTTGCGAAGTATCAGTGTTGACGATATGCATTTTCTGTGAGGTAGTGAGCGTCAATTCCTTTGAACCAAATTTGGAATGTGCTACTGCGATAATGCTTACTCTCAACATTGGTGCCCTGCCTAGAAAGACCATTCTCTCACCTGACCTGTCAGTGCCTTTCGTTTGGATGCTGAACAACGCTTTCAAAATTTCAGCGGTGACGATGTAACTCGCATGACAAATGTACCAAATCATTCATGACGAGGTTCATCACCACCGGCGGGCCGGTGCACGGGCGGAGCGGGTACCCGAGCTCCTGCGGAGTGCCCTCACTAGGCGCCGTCGCCGCCGATGATGATCTTGCCACTACGTGCAGGAAGGGTAGTGCGCCGCGGATAGAGACGTTGTTATCCGAATTGGAAGAGAATGCACATCATATTTAATTTGATGCGGCCAATGTAACCAGTAGCAAATTAGTAAAAACAAAGAATTTTATATCAAATTCCGATTACCAGTGGCAATTTTCTAAAAATCACATGAGCATCAATCAAAACCATGATGTCATTAAACCACTTTCTTTTTTGGGAAAACACTCCAAAATTCAAGGTGTATCGTCGAATAAAACCGTGCGCCACTCAACAGCGACACGTCTTGGCGCTACCGCCGTTCAAAAAGATAACAGGAGGTTGGCGTAAGGAACGTCGTATAAAGGTTGGCACTTCGTCTTTGTCACGGTTCACTCACAACCCCCATCTTCAAGCTTTCACTATTCTTAAGCAAAATGAACGCTGATTACTTCCCTCCTACATTTATTCATCCAGTCAATACATCTATGGCTGAAACAGCACCAGCAACCAATGGAACCCATGATATCAACAGTGGTGGTGCGGTTGCCCAAGCAAGTGGTTCTCCCGCCACTTACAGTACACCCTCCCGTGTCACTCTTCATCTCGGACACATGCCAAGTAAGAAAGATATCAAGGCTCCATGGCCGCGCACACCCTCACGGGTCGGTATAAACATGAGTTGTCACCCCAGGAGTCCATCTGACGTACATCGGGGTATCTTCTGCCAGGTTGATCCCAACAACCCACCGTGGCCAGCATACCGTGGTTACCATGAGTACTCGTTCGCACATGCAACCATGGGGGTTCGTTTGCCCACCATCCTTGGCAAAGCTATAGACGATGCCTCGCGAACTTTAAATGAGCAGTATGCCGAAGACAAGATTATTGACCTTGCAGAATGCTTGGAGAGAATGGACGCCCTCATGGCTGATCTTAGCGGAAATGCTAAGCTTAGACCGATCATTGACGACGGTGAAGGTGATGTCGCCCTGTGGAATAAAGAAATCGCAAAGTATTTCCAGGGTATGACGTTCACCATATATACCACGCATCTTGGCTCACAATTCACATTTTAGGCAAGGATTTCATGAATGCGCCTTGGTTGTTCGCAGAAGCTTACAAGTACCGTCGTCTGCATGAGTGCTTCAGTGTAAGCAAGTACTGGCATGACTATGATGTTTTCTACCGTCAAAAGGTATGAATCAGACTTGATTAGTTCCCCCAGTCTGACAGCGCCTGCAGTGTGACACTTTTTCAAGATCCACAGATGCTGTCTTTGAGCTGTCTATGCGCTTTGCTGAGCCTTTCAAGAAGTCAAAGAACATGTCAGACGCAGAGAAAGCAGAAAGCGAGAGACTCATGTTTTTGGAGTTAACTCAAGGTGATGATAGGATTTTCCCAATTTCATGCTCCTGACATGTTATGCAAGTGTGTCTGTGGGGAAACTCAACTGACCTTTCACTCTTGATCAACATGACGGAAGAACAGATCAAATCCCTCCAGTCAACTGGAGGAGACCACCTTGCTGCCACTGAAAAGAATATTCTTGGCAACCATCTAAACCAGCTTGGGAAACTGTCAAAGTCCTCCGCGAAAAGACTGGTGGACGAATTGACTTCGTGTTGGATAACGCCGGGTTTGAATTGTATTGCGATTTCGTGTACGGTACGTTCAAGAAGTAACGCTTGGTGGAGAGATTAACAATTTTTATCAGCCGATTTCCTCATACAGACTGGTCTGGCTAAACAGATTCGGTTCCATGGCAAGCGTTATCCATGGTTCGTGTCTGACGTGACGCGGAAAGACTGGGACTGGTTACTGAACACCATGGTATATGGGCACTTGTTCCCAAAAGCCTCCGAAGTTGAACGAGAGTCACTACGAAGACTCGGGGCCCGGTGGAAGGTAGAGGTAATCTGTCGGCGCATGAATTTTCACTCACGCGTTTGATAGCAATACGAGAAAGATGGCAGATGGCAATATGAGCAACATCCTTTCTGGTGCACTGGGTATACGTTCTGGGACCTTCATAGCGAGGCGCCAGATCTCTTCCTCCACCTGTCTCGCTCAGATCTCGTCTACTTCAAAGGCGATTTGAATCACAGGAAGTTGACGTATGATTGTGCTGCACCAGCCAGCATTCCATTCGATATTGCCATTGGACCGATGGCTAGCGCTGCGGAGCTCCGAAGATTTGCAGCCTGCGGACAATCAAAAGTGATGTTGTCGTTGGGCTGGGAGACGATGGGGACGCCATAGCAGAGCAATTAGACAAGAAAGAACCAGGCTGGAAGATCAGCGGGAAATATGTGCGTACTTTCAGCAGCTACAGGTCCGTGTACTAAGCGTCCACTTCATTCAGGCTGTCGTACTCCTGTCAGAAGGTCGACCGGGGGAGAAAGTGCGGTTTGCTTGAGTGAAGTGAATTCCACCGGTAGAAAAGCGGGTACATGTCATGTGCCAGCATTTCTTTGTCACTAACTATAGCTGTTGGACTCGTGTTTATCGTAGAGCAGTAGAGCTTCGGTAGAGTACTACCAACCTCCATTCTCTGCATATGTATGCATTCCCTCTCACCATTTTTTACTTTACACTTATGAGATACTTATATGTTGTTGATTCGAGAATGACAAGCAATGCTGACATTTCACCCACAAGACGAAATACGCCGACCAATGCCTGTGTTTGTGTCCCCTCGAAACCAACCTTGCGTAAGCATAGGAAGTGTACCTTAGGAAATCACTTGTTTATTGTGCGTCAGTCAAGGGTCCGGTCAAGCATACATCCTTGTTGTACACGCTTTCTTGTAGCACTCTTTCGCTGATGGCGGCCGGTAGAATGATGCCAAGGTTATATTCGCTGAATGATCACTTGGTATTAAGTTAAAAGGTCGGTCACACGTGTGTGCACACTGCGCAGTCAGCGTTCAACCCGAAGTGTTAGGCAGATAGCATATGCCACGCATAAAGACCATGTGATATTTATGCCCAAGCCACCTCGCGGCGCGTTTCTGAGAAAATGAGTGTACCTTTACACGAGCTCTCGCCAGAGTTCATGACACAAGATGTCAAATCCATGAGGTCGTCGCAGACTCGATCGGTAAAACATATTTGGATTGCACAAGGAAAGATTTAAAAAAAGGCTCTCCTCCTGACGTATTCTTGTGCTCTGTGCTTTGAGTTGGCAAGTGCTGCATTGCATGATCGTTCAAAGTTCAACGTGCGTGTGTTTGGTGAACGCCCACGCCCCTGACCTAATACCAAACATGGCGAGCTTAGATAATTGTCGGACTTTAAACTAAACCTTGCGGCGCGCAGTGCCGAACAGTAATCTGCCTTCAATCTCTACTACTCGCGTCCGAATCTGAGTGATGGAACCAGTACAGTGCAGAATTGTGCGCCAAGGCTTGCTCGCTGTGTCGCATACAGATGTAGCGTTGAAACTACATCAACCGTAGGCAACAATTTTTTGATTGTGATCTACTAGTAGATTCCCATGAAAGGGAAACAACAATTCGCCGCAGATTAACCATTGATGTTCGGCCGGAGCTGTGTGAGAGCTTATCGCATGACGATCTTGTGATAAGCTTACTATGGCGTTCAGACCATCATGACCAAGTATACCTGTAACTCACCATAGCTTCACAAGCATACTGCGGATGCTAGTATCTTTGATGAATAATATCTGTCGGCTCCTTGCCGAGGTGCTCGAACGCATGCTAGCGAAAGTATGTGACTCTGATTACGACATGTGCACTTGGCTCATCACTAAACAGAATGAGGTCGGGGTTCCGACGGGGAAAAAGTGCTGGGCGCTGACCACAGCTACAGGCAAGATGTTGGAACTGTCATGCTCACCATTCGCCATGAAGCGAAGTCTTACATCACTGTCTTGTTCGTTGTTCTCCATCTAGATCAGATTTCCTTCTTCAGAAAAATGGCCCCGGTTAGTCGCGAAGTTGATGCCCCAGGATTCAGACTCATGCGGTGTATATGTTCCCGGGAACACGATTATATATCCTATCTTTCTTTTACAACACCCCACGACTAAAAGCTTGTATCGAGCCGGCAGGCACTATTCTCATACGATTTCGGGCGTAACACAATTTCCAATGTGACTTTATCTATCAAGCCCGGGGCCATTCTTCCCAGAATGCTTGGCCCCTCCTTGGCCTCTCCAGTAATCTTCATAGTGCAGTCTCGAAAGTGACGTACCCGACAATGATATACTGGGAAGGATCGAAGTTAGTTGGCCTCGTTACCATACAAAGTAAGCATTCCCTAACGGTTGGTCTATGAATAAACTGGTGGAATAGCGCATCCTCATGAATGCAGCCATCTTACTCACGGCCAAAAAAAGGCTACCTGTCTCGCTATATTGTTTGTCAAGATGTGCGACAAAGAGTGATCGTTTAGTTATTCTGTTGTTGGTTTTTACGAGGGGACGCGTTCCATGGATCCAGTTCTGGATGAGATTAACCATATGCTCACCTTTCAGCAATGTTTCACACTATTACCAGCACATATAAAATGCGCTTGAAATTGTATGATCATCAGCTTCCAGTTCATTCAATCATGTTCCCGCTGCATCCCTGTTGACGACTCTCCTCTTGGCCTTGTCCATCGCGGCATCGCCTGTTGAAATTCGCATCCCCTATCACCCTCCCCATCGCCAGGAAGCTGAACACTTCTGGTGGTACCATCAACATCTTGCAGCATGATCAATCTCGTGCAGCCACCTCAAGAATGTCGGCTCAGAACTATCAACCGTCGTTCTGGTAGCATTGCTGTGACAAACGATGCTGTAGCTACATCGCAGCAGTTGGCGTTGGTAGTCCCGCTACAACTTGTAAGTTCACACGAGAAAACATGCGGCTGCTAATGTATTATACAGACAACTTGATTGTTGACACCGGTAGCTCAAACACATGGGTTGGCGCCGGCACTGCGTACGTGGTAACCAGCACCAGCGTCGACACTGGTGATGCTGTATAGTCACCTACGGTCTGGCTCCTTCTCTGGTATGGCATACAACGATATCATAAATTAAAGTACCTACGATTATCTATAGGAACCGAGTACTTAGACACCGGTCACTCTCGCAGTGGCCTCGTCATCACCCAGCAGTCGATCGGTGTTGCTGCTACTTCGACGGGATTCAGCGGTGTTGACGGTATCGGGATCGGCCCTGACTTGACAGAGGGTACCCTGACGGATTACCCGGACACGACGATCCCAACTGTCACGACAACCTGTAACCGAAGGCACCATTTCTGAGGAAGTTGTTGGTTCTCTTTCGAGCCCACCACTACTGAATCAGACACCAATGGAGAGCTCACCTTGGTGGAACTGACGATACCAATACACCGGCGACATTGCATACACGTAAGTTGCTGCAGCTGAAGATCAATCCGGACTGACATTAATTACTTATTTCAGTCCTCTCACTACCACCTACCCTGCTTCCTACTACTGGGGTATCAAGAGAGCATCACTTACGGCCCACGACCATCTTGGCTGAGACGCGGTATCGTTGACACTGGCACCACCTCATCCTCATTGCACCAGTACGTATTTCGAGCACAGCGGTGATCTTAATCTACCAGTGTTCAATAGACGCCTACAGCAGTACATGTCTGTGACTGGTGCTAAGAGGACGAGACGACTGGTCTTCTGACCATTACCACGGACCAGTACGATGACCTCGAGGACCTGAACTTCAAGTTGGCAGTGTACGCTTTTCTGTTCAAGTCTTAATGCCGCTGTTGACCATTTTTCACAGAAACCTACGCTCTGACACCTAACGCCAGATCTGGCCTCGTTCCTTAACACCTAATTGGTGGTGAAGGACACATCTACCTCGTTGTCAACTCCATGGCACTCCCAGTGGTGAAGGTCTCGACTTCATCAACGGCTACACTTTCCTTGAGCGCTTCTACCCGTGTTCGATACCACAACTCGCAAGTCGGTTTTGCCACAACCGCGTACACGGATGCCACCACCAACTAATGCAATTTTTGTGGGTATTGGGTATTGGGTATTTGTTCATCACAATGTAACATTTCACAACATATGGAAAAAAATTATTTTCTAGAAGTATTTACTGGGGTTGTAGTTGAACTTTCGAATGTTGGCTATCGCTGTTCCATGGAGATACCCCAGCCCCAAATCGCAAGACCACACACCTAGCGTAGACTGATACAAATATCTAAGCATCTACATTCAGAAAGGGCAACGATAAGGGATGAATGTCTTTTAGCAATAAAGCTCTCGGACACCGATTGTTCAAGGTCTTCTATGAGATGTGTGCTCGTGTCTATGCCGATGCCAGCGAACCGTAACCATGAATAGCTTAGTACGGACAGTCGATGTTTTGATCACCCACATACGTAACATTGACCAATGACAATTGGGAGAGAAGGAGAACGCTCACAGAGAAGTTGATGGTCTAGTAAATAGGTACGCCGCGCGTGTGCGGCCGATGGGTCTTGCATTCGGAGTGCGTTCTCAGAGAACACAAAAATCACACGACCCAACCACGTTGTCACCGGCTTGTGAAGTGCGGCTAAATGTGTTTTCAAGAAACGTCACCTCGAAATTAAATACCAGCTTACCATCAAGCCCTTCTACCAGGGCAGATTTGTCCGCGTGGGCAAGCCGAGCAAGCCAGCAGGCTTCGGTTAATTAAGAGTGACCGGACGGGGTAAGGGCGTGGCGGAGGAATGAGTTGCAGAGGACAATCGCTACAAGATGAATGAATACATCGATAGAATTATGTAGTGCACGAGGCGGCATGATACAGCAGACTGTGACAATTACCAAGATACTTGAAGTACTTTTACTAGCTACAAGTATCACTCTGTTCTTTTTTGATGGTGTTGTAAATGCGAACCTTCGATTTTTAAATGCAAAAAAGCATTCCACTGATTCCAGTTCAAGTTGATCTTGGGTTGTCTAGCACATACTACCTAGTAGTAGTACTAGTACTAGTCACAGAACACGTATGACGGAAGGTGATCAAGAAGATGTTTGCATATGGTACAAGAAGACGACGCATATGGTACGGCGCCCTGCATGTGTCAACTTGAAAGACAAGAAGGTAGAGCACCGTGACCGTCACAGCGGGCTTTATCAATTTACTACATCATTTGGCGCTGGCATGAGTGCAAATAACGGTACTTTTTCAAGTTCTTGTTTATCGCCTGGATCAAACGAATACCTGTGGACTTCTAGTTCCCAGGATAAGGCTTCTCGATGAGGTGCTCGCACATAATGTATGTAACAACATTTAGGACTATGACAGCATGAGTGACTTTGTGACTTTTTGGCCCTTAAACGATACCTGTGGGCATCATGGATGTCACATATAGGTCTGCTGATTCCGTCAGACTGATATGGGCTGCTACGTGTTAACATTTGCAGTGTGTACTTGTTTCCTTCGTGGTCGAGGGGCTGACCTCTCATAGTCATGCGAACCTCCAGTAAAACTTCCCGCTTGCATAAATGAACCATTGTCATCGACTATGGATTCGACGTGATTCATAAAATCGCCAGCTTCGTTCTAGCGATAGCATGATTCTCTTCCATGGTTCTGTGCACAAGTTGGCAGATAGTGTCAGTTCAATCACTCGCCCGGGACATCCGGGGACAATCCTGGACAACCGCTCTCCCCAGCAACAATTACCACTTTGGCAGTGGCACTAACGTTCTGCCGTGTATTTCTGATGGGGGATTATCTCTATGGAAATGAATAAGCAAAATCAATGAACTATGGGTAAACAGGCGAATTGTAAATTCCTGCCACCTGGGATCAAAAGCGAACCTCCTGTCACATTTTATCCAGAAGTCGAATCCTTGCACTCGTGATGATGAGTCATGACTCAGGCCGCAAATATTTTCATCCCTTCGAGGGGGCACGTTTCGTACGTGGCTGAGGTGCCCAACATTCGCGTTCCCCAGTGCATATATACTGAGCCACTGAATGTGACAATTATTTTTCAGTGAGCCATGTTCCCCACTATATCCTTGTTACCAATTTTCCTCCTGGCTTTGTCGATTACGGGATCGCCCGTTGAAGTTCGCAAATCCCCTATCACCCTCCTTATTACCAGGAGGCTAAACGTCTCTAATGGTACTGTCAATATCTTGCAGCATGACAAAGCTCGTGTGGCGGCCCTGAGGGATTCTAGCAAGCACGGCCGCTATACTGATAACACTCCTGTGACAAATAGTTTTGAATACTACACCGCAGAAGTTGGCGTTGGCAGCCCCCCCACAACCTGTAAGTTCAATACCGAGAAAACATGCAGCTGCTAATATATTATTGAAGACAACTTGATTGTCGACACCGGTAGCTCGAACACATGGGTTGGCGCTTCCACTAAGTACGTGGTAACGCGCACTAGCATCAACACTGGTCAACCTGTGGCGGTCGGCTATGGTTCTGGCTTCTTTTCTGGTATGACATACAACAATATCACAAGTTGAAAATACCTAAGATTATATATAGGAACTGAGTACCTCGACACCGTCACTATCGGTAGTGGGGTCACCATCACCAATCAGTCAATTGGTGTCGCTGCTACTGCGTCGGGCTTTGCTACCGGTATCGACGGTATCCTTGGCATCGGGCCTGTAGACTTGACAGAGGGTACCCTAACGAACTTACCGACTACGACGATCCCGACTGTCACCGACGACTTGTATAAGAAAGGCAGCATTCCTCAGGACATTATCAGTATCTTTTTCCAGCCCAGTAGTTCGCAGACAGAGAGCGACGGAGAGCTCACCTTCGGTGGAACTGACGCTACCAAATACACCGGCGAAATTGCATATACGTAAGTTGCTGCAGCTCGGAGATTAATCCGGACTGACAATAATCACTTATTTCAGTGCTCTCACCAGCACCATGAACCCTGCATCGGAGTACTGGGGCATCAACGAGAGCATCACCTACGGTTCCACGACGATCTTGTCCTCCACTGCTGGTATTGTCGATACTGGCACCACATTTCTTTACATTGCCTCTGGTGCGTGTATTTAGAGTGCAGTGAGTAATAATGGTCTAATCGGCATTGGATAGATGCCTACACCAAGTACCAGTCTGCAACCAGCGCTAGTGTCGATGCGGCAACTGGTCTTCTCCTCGTCTCCTCTGCCCAGTACAACGCCCTCAAGAACCTGAACTTCCATATTGGTAGCGTAAGCAATTTCTGTGAGCCCTGATACCTCTTGTTCACCGCTACTATGCACAGAAAACCTACTCTCTCACTCCTAACGGCCAAATCTGGCCTCGTTCGCTCAACTCCCATATTGGTGGTGGCAGCAATGCCATATATCTCATCATCAACGACATTGGCACGCCCAGTGGGCAAGGGTTTGACTTTATTGACGGCTACACATTCCTCCAGCGCTTCTACTCTGTGTTTGATACTGCCAAGTCCCGCGTCGGTTTTGCCACAACCGAATTCACTGATGCTACCACAAACTAATATGGAACTGCCAAAGTACACAAAGGATCATTTTTCAGATGCAAAGCGGCATAGGTATTTGAAGGCCGTACGGACTCTTCTTAAATAGGCTTAGTACATAGGTCTTATTCCGAGTCATCGCTCGGGTTCGGGTGTGATTAGATCGATCATTCCCTTGAGACCTATATTGGTGGTAGCACCAACTACATCTACCTTATTGTCAACTCCATGAGCACGTCCAGTAGTGAAGGTCTCGACTTCATCAGCCGCTACACTTTCCCTGAGAGCTTCTACTCCGTGTTTGATACCACATTGCAACTCCCAAGTCCGTTTTGCAACAATCGCATACACGACTGCCACCACCAACTAATGCAATTTTTTTGTTGGGTATCTGTATGTCACGACTTGAAGATAGCCGAGTAAGGCTTCAATTTCAGCATCATTCCAGTGGGCCTTCTCAGCTTTAGATGGTTCTTCTTGAAGATCTGGATTTGTGTGGAGAGTATAATGACAGTAACAGCAGCAAAAATTCACTTTCGCTGCTAGAAATCGACTCGACGTAGGGTCATGGTCAGAAGCAAGTAAAATTGAGTCTCTGCTCAAAGCGTGTTTGTTGTGAAGTTGGCTAAATACTGCATCAGGAAATTCACACATTCCTTAACATGCTTAATCAGCTTAACTCACTTATCTCAAAACTTGTTTGCTCTCTCTCACATCATTCACCTGGCATATCTTATATTTTTTGAGTGCGAAATACAATAAAAACATGTATATTAATATATCTCAACTTTTTTTTCTGAATTCATTCACATTGAAATTTTGGACAAGTAGATTCAATTTCACCAAGGCAGTTAAGTGTAAATAAGTCCGCATAAGGGCACGTCAAGGAATGTGTGAATTTCCTGATGTGGTACTGAACTGGCTCTTAAACCACTGGTGCTGGCATGAGTGTTGCCAAATAATGGTACTTCTTCAAGTTCTTGTCTATTGCTGGTGGAGTAGGGACCCCTAGGCGAGGGGCGGAGTAGCAAGCACCGTAGCTTAGTCCAGCCACTCAGCGCCCTTAGGGCTTTGTCGTAGCGTAGTGCTCTTCACCACTTCTTGCCTTGCTCGCGACACGCAGGCACACAGTCGCGTATACACCGCTTTACTGGATCAAATGAATACCAGTGGACTTCTAGTTTCAAGGACAAGGCTTTTTTCATATTTTTTTTTTTTTTTTTTTGATCCTTGTTTATTGTCCGTTGGGCTATGCCCTATGATGGACACTACCTACTGTACATCTAATCTATTCGTATATGCTTTGGTCCGTTTTTTGGTTGTCTATGCTATACAGTGGTCCTGGCTTGCGCGCGGACGTTAGGGCCTTCTTCAGGCTCTTGATATGATTTGTGCGACTTGTTGTCGCGTTTCCTCTATTCCTTCTCCTTTTCCGCTGGGGGGGTTACATCTCCGAAGGTTTGTTCCAATCTTCTCGTGCGCGCGATGTACGTCAACGTTGCTCTCATTCCCTTGCTTTCGTTCAGCAGGTACTCGATTTTGCATTGTCTTGCTCCGACTTCTTTCCTCATTTGTTCTCTCTGGTTCACGTATGCTGGGCAGACTAGGATGAAGTGGTGTACCGTTTCGTCATGGTTTTCGCATGCTGGGCAACGCGCCGTTGGGGATTTCGCTATCGTTTGAGGTGTTTGTTGAGCGCTATATGTCCCGTGCGGAGTTGAAACATCAGTGAGCCTGTGACGTCTCGGTAGCTTCTCTATCTTCTTTGCAAACTTCTTTGATGGTGCTGACGTGTCGACTGATTTGAGCAGTGTGTAGCGCGGTGAGTTCTCCATGATGGTGGTGGCCTCTTTTTTGATCTTTGCGTAGAAGTGTTGTCTTAGTGCCGCTTTGCTCCTTGGTAGGATTCTGAGTTCTCCTTCCTCGGTTAGGAGCGACTTTGGCTGGGCTCGTGTGTCTGATGATTCGCCTCGTGCGGCGCGTTTCGCGTGAGTGTCTGCCTCTTCATTCCCTGGTATCCTACATGGCCTGGCGTCCATCTGACTTTGAGTTTTCTTTCGTCGTGCTCAGGGATGAGTCTTCTAAGATCATCGTGGAATTGGTCCATGAGGTAGTGTCCTGGCTGTGAGCGGAAAGCTTCGGTTGCTCTTATCGCTGCCTGATTGTCGACACCTAGGGATATGGTGCCCCTTCTTCCTCCCGTCTCCTTCAGCAGTTGTACTGCTAATATCATCCCCACCAACTCTGCTTCATAGACCGTATGCTCGCGGTCGCTCCCCAAGTGAAACCTCTTGCTTCCTATCACTTCGTTGCCTCTCATGACCACTGCTGCTCCTCCAACTCCCCCATCCACATTGACCCGTCTGAGTACGCCCTTAGGTTTTCATCGGCGAGTCCGTCTTCTATCTTTGCTGTCTCGGCCTTCTCCGCTATGTGGATGTCTACATCCGGCTCCCATTGGGGTAGTGTCTGACTGGGTCTATCTTTTCCACCGTCGATGGGTTGATCCTGAATTCGTACATCACTTATGCAGTGGGGATGGATAGCGTTTTTTCCCCCTTAAAATCTCTCTCTTTGCCGTAATCGTATGCGTTCTTGATTCCCTTGGCTAGTGGATGTTTTCTGTGGGAGTGTCGCCATTCTGAGCGTGGCTCTGTAGCACGCTTTTCGAAGAGTCTGCTGAAAAGGTAGTACATTAGCGTGCGCGTCTAGCATGTCTGTGGGACTTGATCTTAGTCCTCCCGTAATTGATATGGTTGCCATTCTCTGCACTCGCGCCATCTGCGAGGCGAAGCCTCTTGCTCCTCGCCCTTTCCCCCTTTTCCCCCTCCCCTTTTCTACTAGACCTGCGCACCACACATCTGCGGCGTACAACATCTTCGGGACGATTACTCCCTCATACAGTTTTTTCATCAGTTTCCCGTGTATTCCCTTCGTCGGACGTATCATCCGGCTACATGCTAGCGCGTACTTCGTTCCTTTGGCCAGTGCGTGGGCCGCCTGCTCCTTGAAGTTTAGATTTTCGTCGATGATGATTCCTAGAAATTTGTGCGACTTCGAAGGTTGGATTGTGTGATCGCGGATGTGATGGGTACTCGTGGCGTAGGGACTGTCTTGTTGGGGTTTTCGGTGCTTCGAACTCGTATCCTGGAAAGACAAATTAGTGCGGTTTTGTCTAGCTCAAACTCAGCGTTGTATTCCTCGCTCCAGTCAAGTGCACCTCCTTGCTTTTCCATCATGAGGCTTTTTCATGAGGTGCTCGCAGCTCGCACATACTTAATGTATGTACAACACTTAGGACCATGGCAGCATGAGACAGCATGATCACTCTTAGACGATACCTGTGGGTATCATGGATGTCACATATAGGCGTGCTGATTCCGTCACGATTTCCGTGAGGCTGGTGTGCGCTGCTACGTGATAACATTTGCAGTGTGTACTTATTTCCTTCGTGGTCGAGGGGCCGACCTCTGATAGCCTTGCGAACCTCCAGTAAATTTTCCCGCTTGCATAAATGAACCATTGCCATTGACCATGGATTCGACGTGATTCATAAATTTGCCAGCGTCGTTTTATTGATAGCATGATTCTCTTCCATGGTTCTGTGCAATGTTGGCAAATGGTGTTCAATTACTCGCCGGGGACAACAGGGACAATCCTGGACAACCGCTCTCCCCAGCAAACAATTACTACACTAACCTTGGCAGTGGTACTAACGTTCTGCCGTGCATTCATGACGGGCAAGTATCTCTATGGAAATGAATAAGCAATTTAATGAACTATGGGTAAACAGGCGAATTGTAAATTCCTGCCACCTGGATCAAAAGCGAACCTCCTGTCACATTTTATCCAGAAGTCGAATCTTTGCACTCGTGATGATGAGTCATGACAGGCCGCAAATATTTCATCCCTTCGAGGGGCACGTTTCATAGTGGGCCCAATATTCGCGTTCCCCAGTGCATATATACTGAGCCACTGAATGCAATAGTTATTTTCCAGTGAGCCATGTTCTCCGCTACATCCTTGTTACCAATTATCCTCCTGGCTTTGTCGATCGCGGGATCACCCCGTTGAAGTTCGCAATTCCCCTATCACCCTCCCTATTACCAGGAGGCTAAACGTCCCTAATGGTACTGTCAATATCTTGCAGCATGATAAAGCTCGCGCGGCGGCCCTTAGGGATTCTAGCAAGCTCGGCCGTCATACTGGCAACATGCCTATGACAAATAGTTTTTATTACTACACAGCAGAAGTTGGCGTTGGCAGCCCCCCCACAACCTGTAAGTTCAACACTGAGAAAACATGCGGCTGCTAATGTATTATTGAAGACAACTTGCTCGTCGACACCGGTAGCTCGAACACATGGGTTGGCGCTTCCACTAAGTATGTGGTAACACGCACCAGCGTCAACACTGGTCAGCCTGTGGCGGTCGGCTATGGTTCTGGTTCCTTTTCTGGTATGACATACAATAATATTACAAGTTGGAAAATACCTACGATTATCTATAGGAACTGAGTACCTCGACACCGTCACTATCGGTAGTGGGTCACCGTCATCAATCAGTCAATTGGTGTCGCTGCTACTGCGTCGGGCTTCGCTACCGGTATTGACGGTATCCTTGGCATCGGGCCTGTAGACTTGACTGAGGGTACCCTAACAAAATCACCGTCAACGATGATCCCGACTGTCACCGACAACTTGTATAAGGAAGGAACCACTCCTCAGGACATTGTCAGTGTCTTTTTCAAGCCCAGTAGTTCGCAGACACAGACCGATGGAGAAGAGCTCACCTTCGGTGGAACTGACGCTACCAAATACACCGGCGAAATTGCATATACGTAAGTTGCTGCAACTCGGAGATTAATTTGGACTGACAGTAATTACTTATTTCAGTCCTATCACCACCGCCAACTCTGCATCGGCCTATTGGGGCCTTAACGAGAGCATCACCTATGGCTCCATGACGATCTTGTCCCACGCTACTGGTATCGTCGATACTGGTACCACCTTTCTTGCCATTGCGTCTGGTGTGTATTCAGAGTGCAGCGAGTAACAATGGTCTAATCGGCATTCGATAGATGCCTACAGCAAGTACAAGTCTGCAACCAGCGCTACTGTGGATGCGGCGAATGGTCTTCTCCTCGTCTCCTCTGCTCAATACAGTGCTCTCAAGAACCTGAATTTTCAAATTGGTAGTGTAAGCAATTTCTGTGAGCCCTGATACCTCTTGTTCACCGTTGCTACTATGCATAGGAAACCTACTCTCTCAGTCCTAACGGCCAAATCTGGCCTCGTTCACTCAATTCCCATATTAGTGGTAGCAGCAACGGCATATATCTCATCGTTACCAACCTTGGCACGCCCAGTGGGCAAGGGTTTGACTTTATTAATGGCTACACATTCCTCCAGCGCTTCTACTCTGTGTTCGATTCTGGCAACTCCCGC
>JABCPU010000594.1:0-36295 GCA_016800925.1 Suillus spraguei | reverse complement strand
CGATGTTCTACTTTGATTCTGCAGCCCATATTCTTCCCTTTCAACGAGCTTCCTCAGGCTACGCCTCCACACCCACCCCTCCCGTACGTCACATCGATGGTGACCGGTACGGACTGCTTCCCAAGAGTCTGCACGGATCACTCGTAAAGCCAGTGATCCTGTCCAAGTACCCGACCTGAAAACCGTGAACTTGCCACGAGAATGCCTGTCCACGGTTCCTATCTATCGCGTCGCTGAATACGGCACGAAATCGCGAAAACTTGTGGACTATTGCTTGGAAAAGACAGAGGAAATAAATTTACTGTCACGACACTCCTGATTCCAAAGCAGCACTCAACAAGCGATACTTGCACCATGGATGAGGAAGAGCTTGTCCTTCAATTCACGGAAGAAAGATCTTGATTACCTTGGGATGGGTATGTTTCCTCCGGCTATCTATGCGTCGGCGTCTAACGATCTTCGTTAGATACACACGCATCCTTCACAATCTTGTGAGTCCATAAATTTAGCACAACCTTTCGTTCAACCAATACTTCTGCAAAGGTTTTATGTCGTCAGTTGATCTACATACACATTCTGGGTTTCAGCGTATGCTTCCAGAGTCTTTTTGCCGTTGTTTGCGCCCAAAGTTCACTCCCAAGTGCGTACCGCATTGTTCATACGACTTTTGTCTTAATTTTTTCATGGTTAGCTTCGGAATTTTCCGCCTCACCGATCCTCCAGGCTTGCAAACAATTTTGGACTGCAATGTTAAGGAAGCCTTCCACCCACATCCAGAGGTGCCGATTTATACAGTGCGTAACTCCTGAAGTGGTTCGTCCACAGCTATTGAACGGTTATTTAGGATGCAGACAAGGGGCACGTGCAAATGAAAGATATCCCGTTAGAGATTGTGGATCTGCGATGATGCAAGACTCGAGTTTTTTCTGACTTTTATCTATAATTTACAGACGTAGTATTTTTGGCACTTGGCACTTGTATAACCCGCATTCATTACCCCTACATGCACACGCCTTCATATCGGATACTACAGCGTTTGTAAGGTGATGGTCATTTCATTCATGTAAGCGATAGGCATGTCTACTGTGAGCAAACATGATACTGTCGATGTCTTTTGCACCCAGGACGTATCTTAACAAGCTCGTCTCTCATGAGGTCATCTACTGTTCCCACCAACGAAGAATCCAGATCAGCACGATTTGCGCCGATCCGGATAAAGTAGTTGGCTTGGCAAGAGGCGTGAAGGTATGACATCATGCCATGCGGCTGTCCCACTGCTTCCCCACCGACTACGAAGGTGAAGCCTTCGTAGTCCAGTCCCTTCTCCGTCCTAACCTAGCAGACTACATTTGACCTCAGATCTGTTTGCAAGTGCGCTCTTACAATTGATTAGTCAACTCCTGAGACTTCCATTTAGTCGTATACAATGCAAGCTTCGATACAAAGCAACCCTAGAGTGATGATACATTGGTAGATGACTGTTCATATGCTAGGCCTCGAGCTGCGGCCTGTTGAGCCTGGCTTTGGGCTCACGGCTCAGGTTCTAAATTTCCTAAGCCTAAGCCCTGGCTTTGAGCTCAAGCTGGGCTGGAACATTACTATTTGCATAATGTCAGCACCAAGCAAACCAATGGGTCGCTCCAAACAAGCTGCTCTTATTAACCGCTTCTATACGATAAGCTGAGATCACGTAACATCATTACATCATCATTGATGAATAGACTCGTGACCATCTATGAGGCCCTTGATAGTAATCCATATTGTCAACGTGGAGCGCGCATACATATTCACTGCGACAAAGTCTAGAAACATTCGAAAGATTCTCCGCTAACTCTGCTTCCTGGTTTCAAGACTCCGAGTCAGTCATGTAAACTGCACCATATGCACATGTACTCGAAACTCCTGCAGTGAGCACTCTCCATCGATCATCATCATACTCGTTTTGCTGACCTACCCGCACGCGTCAAAGTTGACGCCCATAGTCAGTGTACTAGGCTATCAATCAGTACGCCGATCAAATTCAGGATTAACTTTATGGGCGCTGACTCTGACCGAATTCTTGCTCGGTTTACGTGTATCGCGTGTTTGCTTACTGCGTTCTGTTTTCTGAAGCAATCATTCGACCCCGACTGTGCCTTGTCAAATAAATTAAGTGGAGTAACACATAATGGATATGATACACCCGGTCTCCGTATCTCCCTGTAGTAGGGTTTGCGTGGGATGCTTCATTTAAATAACTTGGATGCACTTTCTACCAGGTTCGTCCTATCTCTCTCCACTCCTCGATCCCTCACGTTGCAGCTGCCTGACCTGTGTATTTTTTGGCAACACGCAGCTTGTTCTCGGTGCTGCAGCTTGCGTTGCGGCTACAGGAGTGATTATCCGTACTTGCCTTCGTAAATACTGCCTACCTCCTTCTCCTCCCACTTGACGACTTCGGGCTTTTTTTTTACCTGACAGCAAGTGAAGTTTCATACTGGCTTTTTCGTTTTCGTAATCTAATTTTACCCCATTCCTGCTCAGCGTATCTCTCACTATAGCGCAGTGGATTGAGGAGTATGGTCCTTTGATTACTATTCGTTCAGGAATCCAGACCGTCGTGATTATCGGTCGATACAATGTCAGTCCCTTCAAATATTTATGATACATGATGATCAGGCTTCAGACTCCATGTTTCGTGGTAGGCCGCGATGGATATAATGGAGATCCATCGGTTTGGCGCCCGTTGGGGACAGGTTCCGTCGGATGCGTAGGTTCGTCACCGCGATGCTGTAAGGGCTCAAACAGCCCCAATATTACTTTTCAATGCGGTGCAGGGCACTCCATACGCATCTTCAGCCCAAATCAGCTGAGGTGTATGAGCCTTTGCAGATGTCACAAGCCAAGAACGTATTCGATTTTGCCACCCTAGGTCTGTCAATTGAATGATTTCTCTGCCAAAGCACCGACATTTGCCGACAGATCATCCCTTCCTCTTCTGACAGCCTTCATCTCTGAGGTTTGAGATGGAGACCATTGGCCGAAGGTGGTGAGTCTTGAGCGGTCGGTCCTGCACCTGAAGTTTACATAAACCATGCCTACAGGATTGCCTCACCGAACGACTGAAGATGTCATTTTGGAAGGTGCTCTTTGAACGATTTATTGTCCGCAGGATAATCTGACATCCTTCTGCAGGAAAACTATTGCATTCCTGCTGGAACTACGGTAGTTGGCAACCTCTGGTAAGTCCAATATCCTTGAAGATATAACGTCCTATCAAATTGTCACCGCCTTAGGGCCATTTCGCGAGATCCAGAAGCCTTATCCCGAGCTTGGTGCATTCAAGCTCCAACGCTGGGTTGACGACCAAGGTTTGCTTGAGGGACGATCTCGCATTCTTTGTATATGGGTTTGGTCGGCGGTAAGCACCGTCTCTTGTGATATATTTCCAATGTCTTTCCAGTGCATACCCAGGTCGACACACATTGCGGACAGGTTAGAGTTCTTTACACGCGCATAATGTCCCGATGTTATATGAAATGCTACAGGTCGGTGTTCATAAATCCGCTTCTTATCCTTTGGCCTTCAAGCTCAGTCTGGATCCTACGAAGCCACAGGGTGACATGGGATCCTCAAAAGTGATGACACCAAATTTCCCTGGTGCTATTGAATTTGAAACGAGGGTTCCAGAAGGGGAGCTTAGGCGTATGATGCAGAATCATCCTGAGGCCAGATGAGAAGCCTTGATTGATCACCACTTGAGGGCGGGGGGAAAATCATAAAATTGTTCATCCTTCTAGGTCTCTTATCATAGGTTCAAGCCTAACTCGTGTAATACAGTCGACTATGTATCTTTCTTCATTCACGTCCGTATGGAAAGCCGGATGTACGCGCTTCGTTACACAAATTACAATGCGACAATCCTGAGATTGACGAAAACTTGGTCAGTCTTCATCACGCTGTTTTGCTGGTTTGGGAGTTCTTGGATTGAGAAAGTGATGATGAAATGGTAGTACAGTCGACTTGCTCATAATGTGTACGTTAGTAGTGTATAAATCTCATATTGTATCGACTTTTGGCAGTTCCCGTCGTGGTATGCGGGTAGACGCCCAGAAAATTGTATAATGTATAATGTATAGCCTTTGAAGGTCCGATATACATTATGAGATATAGTCTGTACCGAGTAGGACTACTGCTGAGTCGCCGGAGGTTAATGCATAACAACAGTTTAAGATGACTAATTTATATTTATTCTAATCCCAATGGTGCGCAGCCCTAAGAAACGCCAGTTACGTCCAAAACTTGCCCCATACAAGCGGAAATGCATCAGCTGCATGTCAAAGAACTGGGCTTGTTGTCAAAATTCTGCCTCTCCCCAAGGCACCTCAGCTCAATACTCTCGAACATGAATTGATGAAGTCTATAGAGGAGCTTACAACACGGAGACGGATCATTGGTGGACCACTGACTGCTGACGAGATTCTCGATCCTCAACAAGAGAAGAATGTTGAGGAAGTAACTGCTTATGAAGATGACGATGCAATTGTTGCAGAAGTTCAGCGCCGGCAAGCAATTAGGAGTGGGGAGCTGGTTGAAGTGGAATCAGATGATGAGGATGATCCACCCAAGGTCTGTGCTATTGAACTGATTCCGCTGTGCGAAAAGCTTGAGGCGGCATGTGTTGCGCACCGTGGGAATTATTTGGTAGTGTATATGTCTATTGTATAGAAAAAGGGCCGTTCCCATCGCTATACATTATGAGCAAGTCGACTGTAGAAAGGCTAACCGGCGAGATACAGAGGGCAGCGGTCGTTTGATGAAAGGAACATAACGAGCAAACAGTGAGGCGTATTAATGGTGTATGATTCGCAACACCTCCCAACGGACTCGCTCTGAAGCAAAAAAAATCGCAACACCATGATCAATGTTCTCTCGAGCCCGAAGTTGCGGCACAGTTGCCTACCACCCTTTCACTACGCCCCTCTCACGACGCTCTTTTTTGAAGTCATATCATCGGCTTGTGGATCCGTACTCAGATAACAATCCAGTTTCAACTTCCGTGTCGGTCTCTGCTCGGCATCCCTCGTGAACGGGAGTACCCAATTGTCATCCATCTTGTGGGGAACTTTAGCACAATCATTATGGCAATCCCATCTATACAACTCACTTCTTGCTACTACTACAAGGCTTTTTTTAGCTCGACTGTTACGCTTGGGTGGAAATTTACGAACCGGGAATACTTACATACACCGTAGGCGCAACCGATGGTGTCATTCCCGGGACCGCTCGGAGTATGATGTAGTACCCATGCTATGTCCACCAGATCGAAACTTGATCGAAACCCTGGCCAGCGATCGCTGGGATTGAATACACGTATTTTTATCTGAAACCGAGTCAATGCATGGTTCGTGATCGTCCACATGTACATTCTGATTTTTCTGATTCTAGATTATCATTCCTTTTTCGGGTATCTATTTACTCACCACAACTTCTCAGGCCTAGGAATCTTTATTTCCATCGTCGTGTTAGCGGTGCGGGCGCCAGTCTCCCACTCCCTGGTGTCGTTCCTCGCCGGATTATAACTCAACATGGTGGTAGCAAAAACTTTGCAAACGGAAATGGCTTTAGTTTCCGTGACCTACTTCGTTTCAAAAGCAGCCCCGCAACAGAAATATTACAAGTTGAAGACAATCTATAACTTGCCTTTATCTAACCAAGGTCATCTATTTCTCGAGCTAGAAATCCGTTCTTAGATCGAGCGGTTCATTCCGAGTCCTTGTACCAACAACTTCATGTCGTTTCCTGGAAAACTTTCACTATCGGGGACTTGAATCACTTAACTTCTCGCATGATCACTAAGGCGTCCGGATAGTTGCAGGCACGGTTTTCAACCTTGTTTTTTTTTTAGTATGGTTTGTTGATCACATTGTCAAGTTTACATCAGAGCGATCCTTGGCCGGAGATCCTATTGGATATGTTTCGTCATTTGCTTCGTCTATCGTAATAATGCAGGTAGGTATGCACTGTCATACGTACGCATAAAAACGCGTACTCCACCACCCCATGGAGTGCTTTGTGCACAAGGAAAGCTGCGGGAAGGGCAGAGGAGTCAGTAGGGTGTTGGCGCTGTTATAACGTGTGTTGAATCTTAATTGGCGTGATGATCACAGATGACTGACTGATTATCCGATAGCGACGTGGACGGCAATGAATGCGCGTCTCCCTTTTTGTCTCAGAGTGTATGATGGTGCGCCTTGGCTGCCTTGGAGTCGACTGGCGTTATTGACTTGCCATTGACAACACGTCTCATCCTCACTTCGCTGCAGATGATATATGTGCCATCACCTCAGTAAGTCGCGTTCACATACATATTGAGGCAGTCGCAGAGGAAGTGATATATCGTTTTGTCCACGTTAGAGGATACCGGGTAATGCGGTGAGCCATTTTTCCTATTCGATGTAGGTGATGTTTGAGGGAAGTAACATTATCGTGTGTTCAGTTAATTGCCCTCGTCTGAATTTTCATCATCGACTAGGACTTTGTTTCTAATTTCATCTTAGTTGCGTGGGTGCTGATCCCCGCACTCTAATATCTGCAGCTTGAAGTGGTAATAACTGAAACAGCTGCCGTTGCAATATTTGAAAGCAGCCTACAACAGTCACAATATAGGAAAGACAAACTACTATGGGTTAGCATCATGTTAACCAATATTTCGGATCTTCACAAGGGTGACAGTACCTTCGCAACTTGATCACTAATGGCACAATCATGCACCACTTGATGACATCTGCTACCAACAGTGCGGTAAGTGCGTATCTTGGTTGCGGAAGTACGTGAAGTAGACCAATTCTGACCTGGGTCGCAGGTATATATGTTCTGCTACAGCCCTAAACTATCAGCAACAATTTCCCCCCTCTTTCAAGCATTCACTCCTCACAGCAAAATAATTTTTGGTAGCTATGGATGCTCGCCCAAAGATGATATACCTCCCAGATACCATGATCAACTGGCCCTGGCCTCGTGCCATCAATCCGCATTTTGAAGATGTCAAAGCTGAAGTCGGTGCTTCGTTCCGTGATTTCAGGGCTCTGAGTCCTGAGTCACAGGCAGCATTCGATAAATGTGATTTTGGTTCGAATTATGTTGCTAGCCCTCAATTTCGACGATTGACATGCACTGTGCCTATAGCCCGCCTGGTAGCATTGGCTTATCCTAATGCACCGCGAGGTTCGTGTTTGACCTCCAATAATTCACGCACCATAGAATCCTGACTGCATCCATCCTGATAAACTAGAACACATTCGAATCGGCTGTGAATTAATGAACGTTTTCTTCCTTCTGGAGGAGTATACCGACAACGAAAACGGGGCAGTCACCAAGGATATAGTGGACCTCGTGATAGACGCCCTACACAATCCTCACAAGATACGACCAGAAGGCGAATCCATCATTGGTGAAATCGCACGACAGTAAGTGCTCCCGAAGTGTTTAACGATCGTCTTCTGAATTCTAAGGAATTTCTGCATAGATTTTGGGCTCGTGCCATCAAGACTGCAAGCCTGTCTTCTCAACGTCACTTCCTTGAAACCTTTACTGCATACCTTCATTCAGTAGTTGTTGAGGCTCTTGATCGTGAACAAGGTCATATGCGCAGTATTGATGACTACCTCAAGCTTCGGCGGCTTACTATTGGCGCAACACCATCTTTCGCAATATGTGAAATGGGGATGGATCTTCCTGATGAAGCATTCTATCATCCTGCGATTGTAGAACTCGTTGAATGCAGCACAGACATGATTATAATTGGCAATGTAAACTAGCATTGAAATGTCCTGGCTTACGATCTGCTAATAACTTTCACAGGACATAGTTTCGTACAACAAAGAGCAAGCAGCTGGGAGCGATGGCCATAACTTGATCAGCACTATCATGCTGGAACTTGGCCTTGACATAGGCGGCGCGATAGCTTGGGCAGCACATTATCACGCTGAACTTCAGAAACGATTCATTGACGGTCTTGCAAAGGTCCCCTCATGGGGAGCTTCTGTCGATGTCCTAGTCAAGGAGTATCTTGACGGGATAGCAATCTGGCCTCGAGCGGATACTTGTTGGAGCTACGAGGGACAAAGGTCATACGAATTTCTCATTGGGATAAACTATCATTTAACTCGATCGGATTTGCAGGTACTTTGGTACAAGGGGCCCGGAAATACAGCAAACTAGGCTTGTTCCGCTATTGCCAAAGGCCAAATGCATAATCGCATGAACACATCTATTCAGATATATAGGTCCTTCCACAGAATTCGGTGTTAGTTTTTCTCTCGCGCATCTCATTGCGATATGTTACAATGCTTCAAGTGCTCACTCGGTCACTCGTACTATAGATGCCGCTCTTATCCTCACATTTCTTGATCTTTCAGTCGGCTAGTACTCACAGTGATAGTCACAATTATGCCTCCCATTTGTACATGCAGCTAAATTTGACAAAGTTTGACAATCAAAGATGGACCTCCAGCTCCCAAACAAGATCACACCACCGAATGATCCCGCATTGCTTGTGTATGTTACAATCACTATACCTACGAGTATGCGTTGAATTCACAGGAGAGAAGGCTCTTGTGACTTTCCTTCTAACTGCTAGCGCAAATCTCAGAAAGCAGCACTTGTGACAAATCACCGGAAACGTATAAACTCACATTGTGCCATTAGACTCACTGCCCTTTTTCGCCATCCCACACGCACACGCGGACTTTAGGTTGAGTGATGGGAGTCGCAAGACCCTTGCAGACCCAAGTCCCGCAAAAAGGGCAGGGACTACGTCGGGGTCTCCATTGCTTAGTCAGCATATGATTCCGGATGTTAGTTCTTAAAGTCTCACCTCATCTTTTGCCTCGCTCGATGTGTATCTGGGCTGCGAGCGCCTTGGTTCTGTCTAACGATGTTGTTATACATGATTTCTCTTTCCATCTTCTCTTTGAGAACACGAGCGGGGACGTCGTCATCGTCGCGACCTGCTGCCCGGATAATTTCTTTGTCTTGCTCTGTCATCTCGGACCGTAAACGCAACTGGTTCTGCGTATCCGCCCGAATATGTATATTGATATACCTGCGCAGGGTAATTATAAGGGGTTCCATTGCTAACATCCTGGAAATGTGAACGGAGGACCTACTCTAGACACGTCATAGCGTTCATGGGCTGCTTGAACCGAGTGCCCGCGAGTGGACAGACGCGTACGAAGGGCTCACGTTCCATCGCCATCTCAAGAATGACAGGGGGTATATGACACCCGACACTTATTGCGTACGTCACCGTTCTATTGTTGTTCGAGAGCCCCGAAGAGGAGAAATCTAAGAGTCCGACAGGATCTTTGGTGTAACCCTCTGCATTGTGCTTTGCTCGGATCTCGCGCCATTGGTTCAGTCGCTGCGGTGTGAGGGGACGCCCACCATGCATACCCGGGTACCACGGAGTCAACGCGTTGACTTGCACCATCCCTTGGAGTTTCTCCCGAACGATCTTGTCGTCGAAATATAATCCAACAAAGTCGAAAATGTCGCTTGGCTCAAAGCCAATATCAACGCTTGCTATGAACGGCACCTCGAATCCGATCCGGGGATTGTTGAGCACGTTACAGTCGAGAACGATGGCGACTTTGAGGTACATCATGAGCAGTGGGTTTACGCTGAACATCCGAACAAGTTTGAGTACTCCTGAGGAGTGTTCGACTTCGTGGCATATCCGTTTGTGGGTGGGCCTGTCATGAAGTGTGCGATCTGGGGTGAGGTTTTGATCTGTGTCGATCGTAGGCAGTGCTCTCACCAGTTTTTCCTCTGGCACTACATATGCATGGCGTCAGTGCTCAGACTTCAATGTCGTTCCAGTGGCAAAGCCTACCTCTGGTGAGCAATATAAAACGCTTCTACACTAAAGCGATTTGCGATACTAGATGAATTCCCGCAACAGTATCTAGATATATACCATTACTGACCTTTGAGCATTCCGAGGTTTCTCCATTTCCGTTTCACACTGCGTGCATTTTAAAAGAATTTTGTTCCGACTCTGCGCTTTGAGGTATCCACTGGTGGCTGCTAGAGCACGGAACGTTTTTTCCCGGTCTGGATCGATCACATGTATGATAGCATTTGGAACCGCAGGGGAGTTATTCGTGTCAGTCATATTCTCGCAAGGGGTATGGGCGAGCTGTGGGAGACGATTTTGGTGGCGAATCCAGTAAACTGTGGTACTTTAAGGAAGTCGTTATCGATTATCTGCAACGTGGATCAAGTGATCACCTGAAAGTGCGTCGAAGTACTCCCTATTGTGGACGTCGACGCTCAATGAATGCCTCCAAGATCATCGGTCTCGGTCTGGCCTAGTCGGATCTGATGCGGATTCCAAGAATTCTGACGTATTCATAATGGCAGACCTGGGCCTCCGTCTTTCCAGAGAGAATGCGATTTTCTCCCGCTGTAGCCTAATGACCTTTTGGTTCCACACCTCCAATTGATCAATTGAAGAGTTCCACGTCTCACACAGCTGCTATATAGTTGCGTCATTTGAAGAGTGACTCCTGTAATTCCAGAAAACACCGAAGTTTCGATCAGGCCAGGCCCGTCACTTCTGCATGCTGCGGAGCACGACACACGTCCTCTCAGACAGATATAATTAAGGCTGCCAAACAAATCTAGAACGAGTAGCTTTCAGGAAAACTGATCACGTAGCTGTTGATTTCACCATTACTAAATAGTACGTACATTTCCCCTAGGTCGCCTCCTCGTCAGTCTGCCAGGTCACCCTTAACGCCCTGTCTGATCTGCGTCCCAGTACACATCTTTCCGAATTGATATTGTTAAATTTTAATACTTTCCGTTTTACCGTTATTGTGCTGGTCGTCGCCCATCTACTAAGCTGGTCATGCATAATGCAGTCGTGAGTTAGGTTTCTGTCCCACTCTCTGACCTCAATAACATGCCACGTCTATTCAATCGATTAAAAGGGAAAACGCTTCAAGCAGAATGCACAAACCGGGGTATCACACTGGACTTGTCACTCGCTTTATTCCTAGCCTCCTATCTTTCGTAACTATTTCCTCGTCCACTTGGAATGCTGCTACCCACTTGTCAGCCGCAGTACCAAATAGCCCATTCCACTGCCGTCCATGTTGGATTCATCAATAAATCAAACGGGTTCAGACAAAATTTGCATCTGAATATCATTAGAAGCATCAAGTGTATCACAGGTATCTTTAGCTATACTACAAGTGCGATACCAAACTAATCCACGACACCGCCCTGTATACGTCAGAAGGAAGATCGCGTAAAGTGGTGAACATGATTATTAAAAGAATCGCACGAGCTGCGATGTACAACATCACAGATATGATAACAATCGAGAAATATACAAACACCACAACTCTCGGTACTGAATCGTTAGTGAGATCCAAAAGAAAACAAAGCCAGAGCGTAAAAATTATAGCGACGGCGCTCACACGCCATAGCACCCGTTCCTGGTATGTGGCAAAGGCAAAAATCCAAGCCATACAATGGATGCCGCCAAATATGGTTGCCATAAGCAATGCAGCTAGCTTAAGAACCGTCTTGTCCGAATCTCCAAGATTGATGCTGCCATCAAATTTTGAAACTTAGAGTCTTCGAGACGTGGGAATGTCATCGGAGCCCACCAATTCCTCAATCGGGCCAAGGACAGGAGAAAAGATCCAATACTCAGCGGGCGCGTCTACTGCAGGGATACTGAGGCATACATAATCACCAACGGTATAATTATCGAGCGCATACATACTCATCAATGCAATCCTCTGGCATTGACGTGGTCAACTTCCACTACACTGGATACGGACATTGCACATTGAGAGGCTTGTTCCACCATACGACATAGGTGAGGAAATTGAGAACTGCAAAAGCGAACGTCCCAATTTCGAGCTGGGTGATTTCAAGGTGGTAGATGACAGGGGTGATGAGCTCCATAATAAACCAAGCCACTTGAAGCATGATCAATCCTTTCGATATCGCATTGCCTTTGCTCCTGTCGTGGATTTGCTCTGATGTCAGGACAGGGACGTCGATACACCCTTCACGTATCAGTTTGAAAATGTAATCATGACGCAGTGTGAGGTAGGGTTCCCCATCCATATAAAGCATGAAACGACCCATCAGCACAAAGAAGCTGTGCATCTGAGTCCATGTATTGTCTGAGGATGTGCATGAGCCTAGGTTTAAGTGAGCTCAAGTGGAGCTTACCTTCATGTCTTTGAGAGATAAGCATCAATCGACCTTTTGATCCAGCGCGCAAGAGCATCTGGGAAACGCCAAAGAAACACCGGCACGGATAATACCCTTCTAGCAAGCACTACGAGGCGATTTTCACGTTGCCCAGAGAACTCCTTTTCTAAGGACATGTATAGTGAGTGGTGGAATGCAGAGTTTCCCAAAAGCATGATAATGGAATCTTAGCTCACTTGACCGTTCTGGACGAACGCTGGGATACCCCGATTTCTCAAACTGTCTTGTAACTTGACGGGCACTAAACCACTGGCGCATAGCCCATGTGACAATCAGTTCAGGAGCGATGAGGGCCATTATCATAATCCAAGTCGCCGAAGTAGAATTTTATTAGCGCTGTCCTTGGGACTCAGAATATTGGTGTGGATGGCAATGTAAATGCATGCAAAAAGATTGAGAACAGAGCTGGAAACGATGGTCCATAGGATTCTGGTGGTGAATGATGCGGCTTTAAAACTGTCGCTTGTAGTAGTATTTGTTGCATTTGTCGTTGGCGCAGCTTGGATGACTGCAACGAGGTTAGAGAAAGATGTAGATTAGGAGCAAGCGCATTATTGAATATCACTTTGGGGTGTATCATGGTATGCATCCTACTCACTGTTTTATTTCACTGATGAGCGTCAGTATGGTAGACTGAAAATAGGCTCTTATCTTTCAAGTGTTCCGAAATTCATCGGATACGTAAATGAGGCCCATCAGCTAAATTTGAAACAACCGCATCGTGCCATTGCTGTCTCCCAAGCTTGAGCTTGAATAAAACATTAACTGTCGTGACACTGGCAATCACTGCGGAAATGAGTTTTCAACCAGATGAGAAGTAGCCATAATAAACATACCATAGCCCGGGAATATCAAATGTGTGAACCCCCGCTGCTCAAAGTGGAGGAAAGTGACAGTTCAAGACCAAATCCCGGGGGTAGGTTATGCCATGTGTGCCGGGGTCGGATGGCTGCTCTTGCATCTAACCTGATGAGTCGATGATGGGTCTATTTTTCGTCTGAATATTAAAAAGAAGTAGTATGTTAGGCAAATAAAAGTCTGATTAAGGTAGAGGCCCGTAGAGATACACGATACATCATCTACGGTGCTTCTAGGGATTTATACACCCTATGGCGTGTCATCCTAGGTAATCAATCCCTTCAGCGCTCGATATTTGCTAATCAAGGGTCTCAACACCGCCCTAGGGTACAGTAGTGAATCTAGGTGAAAGCGCTGGAGGATTGGATCAGGATATTCAACAGCACGCGACGGGAGCTTACCGTGCGCTGGTAGAACCAGCGCCTCACCCGTCGCCACTATTCGTCGATCTGCCCGGAAAAGCGTAGTGAACAAGGGGTGTATATCTCAGAGATGGCAAGCGTTAGCGGTGCAGTCGAGGCCAGAATCCAGGAAATAGCCAGGAGGTTACAGGCGAGCCGCATGAGGGTCGTGGGATATCACGCATCATGCATTAGCGCCAGCGCGAACTTACAGGATGTGGGTGTAGGTGATGGTTGTGTACGTGGGCTCCGGGAGACTGCAAGCAGGTCGGCAGGCAGATGGGCAAGGCTGAATGTGGGCATTGCGCTGAGCAAAAAGTCACGTGATCTGTAGTGCGGCGGTGGCGGTGATCAATATAAGTTGATAACTTGTTGAGCGGTGTTGGAGTCTTGATTTCTGCTATAATAAGAACACGTACTCTTTCTAAGATTTGGGAGCCAAAATACTTCAGAAAGGTAATGGGCACCTATGATTCCCTGCAAGCTGACGCTTGAGGAGCAAGTTTAAACTATATGCGTACATATGAGCGTCGACGATAGGTCCAAAAGCAGTATGACGTCAACGTGTGATCCCCAGATCTGTGGAACCAGTTATGTGTTATTGATACTCTTGCGCGCTTCGTATGACGCTGATGTACTGCTCGTTTCCACAGTCACTGCAGAAACAAATTTCTATCTCGAGGTAGTTGGTAATAAATATAGCATAAGTAACCTGACAATAGGTAATGTGGCACTGGGAATACCCACCGTGACTGCCCCCTAAGACACCCTCGGATTAAATTAGAGCCAAAATCTTATTTCTGCAGTGAGTCATCCATACTTACCACGCGTAGATGTCCCAGTCCCGGCGACTCACCCACAACTTCTACAATAACACAAATTTGCATCCTAGATCATCGGGCGATAGAATCATTCCGTGGGGTATTACATCATACCACAGTCTTGAAAACCATTCCTTCAATGTCTTCCAACACCAGGATGTGAGCGTACTGACCGAGTGACCGCTTCTCCTTGTCGGCCCCTCCCAGATAAAATTGCATAGGTTCATAGCCATCGTTATGGGGACATATACTACCTACCTAGCATCAACAAATGAATATTTGATTCTGGACCCTCTGCGAAGCATGTCGACATTTAACAGACACATATCATTTAGTCAGCAGGCTGCAGCGTTGTAGGGGGCAGGATTTCACAGGCGCAATTTCTTCTTCAGCTGGCAACGAAAGAACTTCTACTTGATGTCCGTCCGGTTTAACCAAACGGACGCAAACGACCGGTTGCCGAACGAGCCCTAATTGCTACGGGTGAGCAATATCAAACGCTCCTACACTAAAACAATCTGTGACACTGGATGAGTACCCGCACCAGCATCTAAATATATACCACTACTGAGCTTTGAGCATTTCCGAGGTTTCTCCATTTCTGTTTCACACTGCCTTCATTTCCAAAGAATTTTGTTCCAACTCTGCGCTTTGAGGTACCCACTGGTGGCTGCAAGAGCATGAAAATTATTTTCCTGCTCTGGATTGATCACATGTATGACAGCATTTGGAATCGCAGGGAAGTTATTTGTGTGAGTCGTATTCTCGCAAAGGTGTGGGCAAGCTGTGGGAGATGATTTTGGTGGCGAACTGATCAGTAAACTGTGGTAGTGATTATCGTGAATCATGTGAATCAGTGATCATTTGGAAGTACTCCCTATTATGAACGTCGACACCCGATGCATGCCTCCAAGATCATCGGCCTCTGTCAGGCCTCAAACCTGATGCGGGTTCCAAGAATTCTAATGTATTCATAATGGGAGACCTGGATCTCCGTCTCTCCAGAGAAAATGCTATTGTGTGCGATCTTCTCCCACTGTAGATGATCTTTAGGCTTTTGGTTCCACATGTCCAATTGAAGAGTCCCACGCGCTGCTATAGCGAGCGTTATTTGAAGAATGACCATTGTAATTCCAGAAAACGCCGCCTACTCCACCAATGAATAGTACCACAGGCACTGTCGACTTCAAAGTCGGTAACGAGACATACCAAACCTGGTACAACGTTGTCGGTGATCTCAAATCGGGCAAACGGCCACTTGTTACGCTTCATGGAGGTCCCGGGATGTCGCACATCTATATGATATCGCATACCGAAATTTATTCTCTCTATGGCATCCCAGTCATCTTCTATGATCAGCTCGGCATCGGAAAATCTACTCACCTTCGTGACAAACCTGCTGAATTCTGGACCCCAGAATTATTCATGGATGAGCTCGACAACCTTCTCGGCCAGCTCGGTATCGGAAGTGACTTTGACCTTCTGGGGCACTCGTGGGGAGGGATGCTGGCTGCTGACTACGTCGCCCAGCGTCAACCTCCCGGTCTTCATCGTCTAGTCATATCCAGCTCTCCACCCTCGGAGCAGCTGTGGGAAGAGAGTATGCGGGGTTATCTGGAAGCTTTCCCGGTAGAGTTCAAGGAGATGGTGTTGAAACATGAGAGAGAAGGCACCGTCTCATCGACGGAGTATCAAGCAGCCATCCAAGTTTTTATGAACAAGCACACATGCCAGACAATACCCTGGCCTGAAGAGCTAATTGCCGCGTTTGCTTCCGTGGAAGAAGATCCCACCGTGTCGAATGCCATGTAAGCATATCAGCCACTTGAATTCCGGAGGACTATGAACTGAGTCCTAAATTTAGGTCGGGACCCGCACAGTTTCACACAACCGGTACATTGAGAACATGGTCTGTGATTGACCGCTTACATCGTATTTCATGTCCTACACTCGTCACGAATGGGCCAGAAGAGGGAGCTCAGGACTATGTGATTGTTCCTTTCATCGAAAAAATACCCAAGGTTAAGTGGGTTAGGTTTGCGAAGAGTCATATTGCGTTCTTTGAGGATAGGGATTATTACTTTAAGGCTATCGGTGATTTTTTGAGGGTAGATTGATAGCGCTGGTTAGTATGGACTTTAGAATTTGGACGTTTTCGCTACTTGTCTCGTGGTATGTTGACAACGAACACATACCAGAGTATACTTCGATGCTGCTTGCTGATTGGTGATAAGACCATGTTATAGGAAGAGAATGTGACATCTGCGCACCTGATGGAAGCAGAAGACGGGCAGATGTCACATTCGTCGATCAGCAAGTCCGACAGTCAGTGTTTTCGGTTCGAGCTTCGAACTTCGCGCACGTCATGTGATCTCTGGAATTGATCTCTTGACTAGGCTCAGCACTCAACCGATCTCTGATATCACATCCTCCTCGTTTCAAAGCCTTGGTGTTGACAAAGATCATCGCACTTTTTGTGATTAATCGCCACGTTGCAAACCTTGAAGTGGCACGTTGTTCCCAAATACCAGCCAATTTGCCATACACAAAAACCAGAGCATCAGTGTCAACCGTTGTGGCTTCAACAACAGACCCAATATCGGTTGTTAATCAATGGCTTTATACCAACTGCAAAGCCTACGCTAAACTTGGAAGTTGGAGTACAACAGAAGAATAAATTAATCGAAGACGACGCAGTACATGAGGCATGCTATTGAAAGTTATTACTACCTGAGATGGCGTGAATGCAAGAGGTTATACGCTAATTCACATCTATGTTTTGTATAGGCATCACATTTCCGCCCACATCACTGGCACCATCACGGAACCTATAGTCCATATCTATACCACAAAATTGGTCAACATATCTCAAAATGCACTTTGGATGACTTACGACGTTCAGTGCTTTAACAAAAAGTAATGGATATTCGTAAAAATGCGGAGCAGATTTATTTCCGGGTCTGGGATGGGTGAACAACACCCAGATAGCGTATAGCGCTATGGCAATAGAATTGCGTGTCAATAGTGACGGAGAGTGAGTAATCCTAGGGATTTCGGGACCATATCAGCGCGATCGTGAGAATTTTAATATATTACTGACCTGACATAGGTTGTTCGGAATACTGGGCACCTTTCCCGAAAAACTTGAACGCTCCTTCCTGCATAATGTTCAACGCTTCGCCTACGTACATGGATAATCATAAGCCTTCGAACATTCGACAGCTAATATTGACGTACCTTCGGCCGCAAATATGCCAGCCCAGCTCATGCTCATAGCATTGATAGTGTATGCGAGTGGTTTTCTCATGCGGTGCCACTTCTGGAGGACGTCCGAGATTTCATCCCAGTCGCCAAAGTTCTTGACTTGGGCCAGAAGATCAGAGAGGATGAAGACGTCATTCAAGGCCACCGTCATGCCACCCGCAGTTAGTGGATGGCGCATATTTAAGGAGTCGCCTAGTAGAAATGCGCCTTCCTTACTAGATACTCCCTGCTTTGTGGGCGGAAGATAATAATGCGGGACTCGTCGTACACGTGACGTTTCCAGAGTTTTGAGAATGGGCGCGCGGATCGATGATGGAAGGTGAGGAATGATGTCGCGCACTATATGTTCCTGCAATATTGATAGCGTTCACAACCACACAACAAGGTAAAATTACACACCTTGAGGTCTGCCGGCGGCTGTTTCAATTCTACCAGCATCCGATATTCGTTGTTAGGAAGCTCAAAAAGGACGACCGGTCCAACGCTATTCATTATAACCATAGTAGCATACCCGGGCATTGGCAGCTTCATGTCTTTCACAATCAGACCTGCAAAATAATCCTGTTGCGAAGGTTGATACGGCATGTTCCCGAGGATGGCAGTTCTGAATTTGGATAAGGAGCCTTCCGCGAGAATGACGAGGTCAGCAAAGTATGACTCTGGCTGACCACCCGCTCGGGAGGCAAGAACACCTATCACGCGATGTGTGTCCTTGTTCTCGATGAGACCGGTTACTGTGGTCTCGATCACTTCGACATTGGGCGCTCGCCGTGCGCGGTCGCGCAAGGCCATGACAAACGCCCCATGATCGAAACCTTGTGCGACATGGCCTTCAGGAAATGAAGCGCAAATGTCCTCCTCCCCTCGTAAAACGTGGTAACCTAACAAGGGAACAGCGTTAGTTTCTTCGAGGCATGACTCCAGACCAAGCTTTTTAAGCGCGGTAACACCACCAGGCTGGAGCAATTCGGCGACGATACGGTCTGGTTTCGACAAGGAACGTTCAAGTACAGCTATCCGGAGAGGAGCACTCCGCTTGTTATGTGTCTTTGTGGCAAGGGAATAGGCAAGGGATGGACCTGCTACACCGGCACCGACAATGAGCACGTCGTAGGTAGAGGGCATGGCGAGACGGAAAATTACGACAGAAGACGCTCACCTGATATTTATCAGAAAAGGGTCTTGGCAAGCCATGAATTGTTTCGCTTCGGGTAATACCTGCGCTAATATTGGGATAGTCCAAAGATATTCGCGTCGAATAAGTAACCCGAATTTCACTAGAGGTCGCGAATCCGAAGATCGTTCAACACCCCGGCCAATGCTTATGGTCTTCGGTTTGGCTGTAATATCATTATGTAATGACACATCGGTTCACAAACACGATTACACAAGGTACCCCTCCCCGACCCGGGCATTATCGCTCTTATATCTCAGAGACATAGTCCAGACTGGTCACGAGTCTACTTCATGAACCTGAGGTCTAATTTTCACCGAGCGTTGGTCTTATCAACACATGTTCAAGCGCTCAACATCACGCCCAAGTGACTACTGTAATATCTCAACCTGTTTTCTCTCTTTCAATACTGCCTCAGCTCGCGCCTTGCTCGTATGTCATGATGATATGGTATCATCGTACAAAAATAAGATCATGTATTTCATCGGTGAGACTCGCCGACTGTCCTGACTCTGATGCATCAGGTTTCTCACGTCGAAAAGGGTCGAGGCAGCTATGTAATCTGAAGTTGTTGCGTCACTTCAGGTACGAGTATTCAAGCCTATGCAAGACACTGAGGATCCCATCTTTACAGTCATATTCTTTCGTTGACGTCGTCTGTTGCCACTCAACGCTAGGCCCGCTGCTCACTCCTCTAGATGTCCATACTATATGCGATTCAGTTTAATACTATCGTTCGACAAAAACCACCCCCTTTTGTGAAGTCCAAATTCTAACTTCGTCCCCGTTCATACTGCTCAAATCACAAATATGTTGTCGCCATCACGCTCTGGCCTCCACTCATTTATACCTACGACATCATCCATATGAACAACGCTGCATCACACATGTGATCTTCGCGTATGTTCATAAACTTTCAACACTTTGTACGTTTTGTTTTCATCTAAATGCACCTTGCACCTTATCCGCGTGACATTGCACCCTACTCCAACGGTTATCTTGGATCCCACGTCTCGTTATGGCCCGATTTTCGACAACTGCTGGTTTGGTAGGTGTGACTTTCGCGAACCTGCGATGATTCGATTCGTTCGACTCATCGATCGGCGCCGCATTTGTGGGTTCGAGCTCAGTACAGATCGATTTGGCACACAACTGACTTATTAATACAAAGTATCTGCCAAAGGTACCGCTTCTACTAAAGGGTCAACGAGACGTCATTGATGCTGATGTGTGTCCACCCATCTCTCCCTCGGATAAGTGCAGGATGGTCTGGTTGTGATGAACAGCATGTCTTCTGGCCATCTGGGACTGGAGTAACCTTTTGACCAGTGTGGCAGGTATTTCTTCGATTGCATATCCCGCGTTGTAGAACGTGAATGGTCTTTATCTAAATGCCGTACACGCAGTTTGAACGGCGCTGATGTGACTGTTCGTAACTTGAAAGTGGTGTGATTCAATTTCTGACGAGTGTGACAGGTTGCGCCACAGTCTGATTATCGCGGCCTCGGATAAGTGTAACTCACTCCTAACATTCCCGAACCTTAAAGTTAGTTCGTACCGTTTCAGGTTAATCACAAGATTCCACATTCTCCTCAACTTCTCTACTAGTATCATTAATCCTGATCCTCAGCAAAACTCCCAAATTACATGAACGCAATTGCATCTATGTAAGGCCTGGCGCCAACCTCTTATCTTTGTCACATCACACACGCTTATATTCAGACTCCAGGTCGTTCGCCTTCAGACCTACGAAGTGATATTCATACAGCAACTGTCCTGGGTCAGTCGTTCTGGCATTTAAAAATGGTCTTATCCGCAAGAATAACAAGGTGAGCAAAGTGTGATTTTGGCTGAATGACCACACACTTGGTTTCCTGACATGAACACCCACTAGTATCACGCGCCATGCACTCTATCGGCGCGGATGAGCCTTGTTACCGGGCGGCCCCTACTACGGATATTTCATGCAAGTGCCATGATTTATGTGGTCCTCCCTGATCTTCCCATCATCCCCTGGACTTGTATAATATACAATCGCGACACATACTTAGAAGAACTAGCAACGAGCTTACTGTCTATATCGATGATATTGAGTGCGTCGGAACGTACTGGTGGTTTTGAAGATGATCTTGGGATGGAAGAAGGCCCTGATCCCTTACCCGTGTGCGCTGCACATCCGCGAACTTGAGGGTTACAATATTTTAGTGACTTACCAGAGCTGCACTAGTGCATTTCAATATTGACAGACAATATCCAGGGGACGAATCTCAAACCTTTCAGGATAATCGACACTCTAATTGGGAAGTCCTGGCATATATGGGCCTTTCATCTCAATTGTAGCTGAACCGGTCCCGTTCAAGTTGCACGTATATTTCCCTCCGACTTGCAGGGAACAGCTTGCGCGTGTAGTATGGCCCGCTGTTATCCACATTAAACTACTTAGTTTGCTCAGACTGATCCACAATGTCCTCTCGATCGGGGTCAAAATAAACTAGTTTCGTAGGTACACCCTTACTATGCACCGATGGCGCAGGGTGTCCTGTCTCCAAAAGTAACTGTCCCCTCGTCCACTGGGAATGCTGCTACCCACACATCAGCCGTTCGTTTCATCAGCCGCAGTGTACCAGACAGCCCTATTTTTCCATGTTGGATTCATTGATGGGCGAGTTCAATATTTGGTTTTGTTCGATCATGTGTAGGTCATGTCACGGCGATCATAACGAAATAAATTGTGTATTGGAATAGCTCATGGTCGACCCAAGAATTCCGCATTTGAATACTATCGAAAAGCATGAAGTGTGTTATAAGTACTATGATCAAGAACTTATAAGTGCGGCACCAAACTAGTCCACGATACCGCCTTATATGCGTCAAGAGGAAGCCTGCGTAAAGTGGTGAACATAAGTACCAAGAGTATGCCACGAGCTGTGGTGTACAACGCGATATATATGATATATATGATATAGGTCAAGATCTTAAACCTATGTGGTGGTTTCTGCACGTAGCTAGGGGACCATACGAACCATACAAAAACACCAATAAAGGGCGCGGAAGTTATAGCAATAGTACCTATGCGCCATAGCACCCGTTCCTGGTATGAGGGGAAGGCAAAAGACCAAGCCATACAATGGATGGCGCCAAATATGGTTGCCACAAACATTCCAGGACATAAAGGAATCAACTTGTCTGAAGATTCGATGCTGCCATCAAATGTTGGAACTTGGAGCTTGCGAGATGTGGGAATGCCAGGCAGGCCCATCAGTTCTAGACATGGGCCGACGAGTGGAGCCAAGTAACCCCACGAAGCGAATTCGTTATTTTCATCGATTCTAAGGCAGATATGATCAGCAGCGGTATAATTGTTGAGGTGCATAGTACATACTCAATGTAATCCTCTGGCCTTGACTCGGTCGACTTCCAGTACACTGGATGTGGACGTCGCACATTGAGAGGCTTGTTCCACCACACAGCATAAGTTAGGAAATTGAGAACCGCAAAAGCGAGTGTTCCCACTTCGAGCTGGGTGATTTCGAGGTGATAGATGACGCGGGTGATGAGCTGCATAACAAACCAGGCCACCTGAAGGATTATCAGTCCTTTCGATATCGCATTGCCTTTGCTCTTGTCGCGGATTTGCTCTGCTGTTAGGTCAGGGACGTCGATACACTTTTTACGTATCAGGAGAAGAATGTAATCGGAGCGTAGTGTAAGGTAGGGTTTCCTGTCCACGTAGAGCATGAAACCACCCATGAGCACAAAGAAGCTGTGCATTTCAGTCCACGTGTAATCTAAGGATGCGCATGAGTCAACGTTTAGGTGAGCACGAGTGGGGCTTACCTTCAGAATGCTTTGAGAAACAAGCTTTGATCGATCTTTTGGCCCACCTCGCAAGAGCACGGGGGAAACGCCGAAGAAACACTAACACAGAAAATACACCTTTAGCAATTACTAAGAGACGAACGAAGGGATTTTCACATTGCTTAGGTGCCTCAACGTCCTGCTCTTCCACCAAGGACGTGTGTAGTAGATTGTGAGATGCAGAGTTTCCAAAAGCACTTGGCAATTCTGAGTCGCTTCCAGCCTCTGGACCAATATTAGGATACCCCAATTTCTTGAACTCTCTTGTAATTTGACGGGCACTGAGCCACTGGCGTATAGCCCATGCAACGATCAGCTCAGGAGTGATCAGTACCATCATCATGATCCCAAGTTGCCGCCGTAGGTTATGATAAGGACTGGCTTCAAGATTCGAAATATTGGTGTGAATGGCAGTGTATGTGCATGCGAACAGAGTGAGGACGAAGCTGGAGATGATTGTCCATAGCATAGTATACTCAGCTAGGGTCCTGTGTACTATAACTATAGAGCGTGAATAAACACCAATATACATATTAAGCAAAAAGCAAGCGCAGGCTGCTCACCAATGTGAAGATCACAGCAAAAGCAAATGTGTTAGTAGCGTTATCGAGAACGGGCAAATGAAACGATAGAATCTAACACAACAATGACCACTTACTTACCACTACCAAACAGCCGGTGACGTGAATACAATCACCTTGTATCTCAAAGTTGGTGATGCAGTTGAGCCGTGCTGCAGGGGAAATCATGGACGGACACGCACAATGATCGTGGGAAGTCATGCATTATGCATTGGCATGGGCGCCAGCGCAGAGTAACGAGGTGTGGAGTCAGGTGGAGGTTAAGCGCGTGGGCTGCGGGAGACTGCAGGGAGGACGTGGTTGTTGTGTATAATAGTTGCCAGGTGGATGGCACGCACGGGCGAGGTTGAATATGAGTGGGCCACATTAGAAATGGAAAAGTGAGAAGCAGGGTCTCTATGGTTGGCGTGGGCGCTAGCAGGCGTGCTACAGCATTGTATTTGACCTTCAGATCATACATGAGCTAAGGGATTATTGAGTAATGATGGAGGTCTCGATACCTGCTCCAATACACGTGCCTCACCCTTCTCAAGATTTAGGAGCCAAAGTACTTCAGAATGGTAACGGAGTACCCATGACTCCCGGAATGCTGGCACCTGAAAAGCATGCTTGATGGGGCCAACCTGATGTGTACATACGAGCGTCAATTCTAATCACGTTCCACAGCGACTAGTTTTCAAAAGCAGCTGCAGTGACCCTGACACGTGTCCAACAGCAGGATTCAATTCACCTTCCAGCATGCAGAATTTCACCAGATCACAATTCTTCTCCCTTCGCAGCCCTGGAGTGGTTATTTGCCGTCGATGCTCTTGCGCGCTCCGCGCAGAGAACAATGACTGATTTTTTACATAGTCATCCATGTTCCTTTGCAAGGCGTGCAGGTGTCTCGGTCCTGACGACCCACGAATTCCACAACAATTTAAGTTTGCCCCTTGGATTGCGTGATGAAAGAATCATTAATATTCCGTCAGGCTGGCTCAGGATCACCTCGTACTGCAGATGAAGCCTATTCCTTCGTGCTTCCGACACCAATATGCCCTAAGAATGTCATTAATTGTGAGAAAAGGTTCGACGGTATAAAGGACAATGACCTTGTGGCGTTGGTTGTCTTAGGTGATGATTTCAAGAATCAGAGGTCCCGAATACGTGGTAATCGGGTTCAAATTGGGCTGCAAAGTTTCGCCGATCGATTTTAAGCGTACTCACTAGCTTATCCTCATCATTGTCATTGGCTCGTGTCCTCCGGTCTCCAGAGTCTGGCTCTTACATGCTCCTCCTTCGCTCCCTCCGCAGCTGTCATGCGTGCTTCGCCAAAGACGACGAGAGTCGATATCCTGTCAACGCTTTCTAAAGGTGTAAATGTATGTATTCAGATTATAGGTAGATAGTCCACGCACCTTTCTTTCCAGAAACACGATTTCCCTGCATGATCTCTGGATAATATTAATAAAGCCGGACGCTGCATGTCAGGTCGTACCGAAATTCGAACAACCCGAAAAGTGAGTTTGCCTCAGCGTTTGAGTACCTGAACGGCATGTTCCGGAATACGTAGCAATCCAAACGCCAAGTCGTTCGATCAACAACGCCCAGCTAGAAGGGCGAGAAGGCGGCCTTGCCAAGGTTTTTGATGACATCAAGGTGAGTTTGGACGGACTGACTAGGAGCCCATTTAATCGTTGACTTCCCAGTTAGAATTAATACAGGACGCACTTGGCTAGTCGAGTTCTACAGGTTGCGCGGGTATGGTCTGTTGTTACTGGCATGATGCAGGCCTATCATTCCTTGAACTACTCGCTCGACTGATTCACAATGCCCTCTCGATCGGGGAAAAAAACAAACCAGTTGCGTAGGTACCTATACACCCTTGCTACGCACCAATGGCGCAGGGTGTCATGTCTCAAAAGCTAACTATCTCCACTGGGAAGCTTGTCAGCCGTCCATTTAATCAGCTGTAGCGTACCAAATAGTCAGACTTCACTGTCGTCCATGTTGGATGCATTGATGAGCGAGTTCAGACAAGATATGTGGTTTCATTGATGCACGTCGGGCCTCATTTGCTCATAGCGAAATTACTTTTGTATCATAATATCTCATGGTCGACTAAAGAATGCTGCATCTCAAAAAGTATGAAGTGTATCACAAGTATCATGATCAGGAACTATAAATGCGGTACCAAACTAGTCCACAGCACCTCCTTGTATGCGTCAGGAGGAAGATTGCGTAAAGTGGTGAACATAAGTACCAAGAGAACAGCACGAGCTGTGATGTATAAAAAAAGGCATAGCCAAAGAAACATCACATATATGGACTTCACAACTGTCGGAATTGAATCACCGCTGAAAACTATAAAGAAAAGAAGCCATGGTATGAAAGTTATAGCGACAGCACTCATGCGCCATAGCACCTGTTCCTGGTATGAGGTGAAGGCAAAAAACCAAGCCATACAATGGATGCCGCCAAATATGGTTGCCATAAGCAATCCAGCAAGCTGAAGAATCGTCTTGTCCGATTCTTCAAGATCGATGCTGCCATCAAATGTCGGAACTCAGAGCTTTTGAGATGTGGGAATGACAAACCAGCCCACCAGTTCTACAATTGGGCGGATAACTGGAGCAAAGATACCGAACCGAGCGAGTCTGTCACGTTCATAGACACTAAGGCAGACATGATCAGCAGCGGTATAATTACTGATGCGCATACATACTGAATGAAATCCTCTGGCTTTGACTCAGTCGGCTTCCAGTACACTGGATGTGGACGTTGCACATTGAGAGGCTTGTTCCACCACACAGCATAAGTCAGGAAATTGAGAACCGCAAAAGCGAGTGTTCCCACTTCGAGCTGGGTGGTTTCGAGGTGGTAGATGGCGCGAGTGATGAGCTGCATGACAAACCAGGTCACCTGAAGGATTATCAGTCCTTTCGATATCGCATTGCCTTTGCTCTTGTCGTGGATTTGTTCTGCCGTTATGACAGGGACGTCGATACACCCTTTACGTATCAGTTTGAGAATATCATCCCGGCGTAGTGTAAGGTAGGGTTTTCCGTCCACATAAAGCATGAAACCGCCCATGAGCACAAAGAAGCTGTGCGTCTGAGTCCACATATTATCTAAGGATGCGCATAAGTCAACGTTTAGGTGATCACAAGTGGGGCTTACCTTGAGATGGCTTTGAGAAGTAAGTCTTAATCGACTGTTTCACCCACCCCACAATAGCACCAGGGAAATGCCGAAAAAATGCGAGCACAGACGATACACCTTTAGTAATCACTAAGAGGATACGAACAAAGCGATTTCTACGTTGCGTAGGCGCTTCAACAGATTCTTCCTCTAAGGACGTATATTGTGAGTTGTGAAATGTAGAGTTTTCGAAAGCACACCTCACCTTCTGACTCTGGACAAACATTGGGATACCCCGATTTCTCGAACTCTCTTGTAATACGATGAGTACTGAAATACTGGCGCATAGCCCATATGACTATGAGCTCAGGAGCCATGAGTGCCATCATCATGATCCCAAGTCGCCGCACTAGTAGATCATTAGGGCTGTGCTCAGGACTCGGAATATTGGTGTGAATAGCAGTGCATATACACGCGAACAGAGTAAGGACGCAGCTGGAGATGATTGACCATAGGGTTCTCGTGGCGAATGATGGGGCTTTAAGACTGTCGCTTATAGTAGTATCTGTTGTATTTATTGTTGGTGCAGCTTGGATGACCCCAACGAGGCAGAGGAAGATGCAGAAGAGTAGTAAGCGCATTATTGAGTATCACTTTGGGGTGTATCACGGTATGCATCCTGTTCTCTATTTATTTTGCTGACTTGCTTCAGCAATAAGGATATACAATGAGGCTAGACTTATTTCTCGAGCGTTCCGAAGTTCACGAAAAGAAGATGAATGGGAAAACTCGTAGACTAAAATTGGAACGAGGCTGAAGCGCTGCAGAAGGCCTATCATAAACGAGAATACGTAATTAGGTTGCTTCTCCAGCATTTTTGCGCTGCCTCACCTTATCGTCGTTTTTTTTTCATGTCCCTGCCCATCGCCATCTTTTATTCATTCATGGTAAGCCTGTAGTAAACAACACATATATATACTCGGCCATTTCGTATTAATAAGTATATTATAAGCAAAAAGCGAGCAAAGCGCAGGCCGCTTATTGATTTCGAGGCCGAACGAATGCGAAGATCACAGCGAGAGTAAATGTGTTAGCAGCGTTATCGAAAACGGGTAAATGAGGTGATCTCACACAGCAGGCGAGGTTGAACATGAGGTGGTGCCACATCAGGGCAACTTAGAGATAGGGAGTGTGAAGCAGAGAGTACTAGTGCCAGTGGGCATTTGGGCTGGGCGCTAGCAGAATCCAGATGTGCTATGGCAATGTACGTATACTTGACCTTCAAATGATACATAACTTGCTGAGCGGTGACCTTATCCTTCCCAAGATTCGGGAGCCAAAATACTTTAGATGGTGATGGGACCCGGGCACCTGGCAAGCTGGCGCCTGAAGAGCATGTTTAAATATATGCATGTGAGCCTATCAGATTGTTCTAATTACGTCTCATGGCGATAAGTAGATTTCTCTGTCTAAAAGTAGTAACATACCTTCTAGCATGCAGCTGATCGTGGATCGATCTTCTTCACAGCTCCAGAGCAGTTGTTTATTATTCAATGCTCTTGCGTGCTCCATGCACAGGATAATGACAGATCGTTTCCATGCTTCGTTTGGCGCGTATTTCATCGTCCTGGTCCTAGCGACCCACCACTTCACGACAATCAACAAGTGAGCTGCGAATCTCATACCGTTCAACGTCCGAACATTCATCAATGCATTAATGAAAGAATTTAATCCACGTGCAGAATTTCAGCTGATCACGGATCTTCTCGCTGCCATTATATATTTGTTGTCGATGCTCTTGCGCGCTCCGTGCATAGAATAATAACTGATCATTTCCAGAATTTCCGGTCATCCGTGCTTCCCTAAGGTGGCGTGCAGATATCCTGGTCCTGGTAGTTAAGTAAGTTGCCCCCCGGATTGAATCATCAACAATATTCCGTCGGGCATCTCACTAGACCGCAGATAAAACCTTGCCTGAAGATCATTAATTGTCAGAAAATGTTCGGGACAATAGTTTTATTGCATTGGCCGTCATAGGTGACGATGTCAACATTCTATATTCAGAGGTTCAGAAGTCCCAACATGCGTATCTCTGTCATCCATGTTGGGTTCATTGATGAGCGAGTTCAAACAAAATTCGTGGTTTCATTCAATTCACGTTATGTGTAGGCCGTCTGATCATAGTAAAATAACTTGTGTATTGTAATAGCTCATGGTTGACTCAAGATTACCGCGTCTAAATATCGTTAAATAAGCATGAAGTGTATTACAAGTACCATGATCAAGAACTATAAGTGCGGCACCAAGGTAGTCCACAACACCGCCTTGTATGTGTCAGGAGGAAGATTGCGTAAAGTGGTGAACATAAGTACCAAAAGGACAGCACGAGCTGCGATGTATAATAAAATAGATGCATAAAAAACAGAGGTACATACATACCACACAACTACTACCTGTACTAGATTTGACGTAGTATCCACAAGCAACAAAAGCCAGGGTGTGAAAGTTATGGCGACGGCACTCATGCGCCATAGCACCTGTTCCTGGTATGTGGGAAAGGTAAAAAACCAGGCCATGCAATGGATGGCGCCAAATATGGTTGCCATGAGCAATCCAGCAAGTGGAAGAACCTTGGTATCGAAATAGTCGAGATCGTCGCGGCCATCGAATGTTGGAACTCGGAATTTTCGAGATGTAGGAAGGTCAGCCGAGCCTAGCAGTTCAAAAATCGGTTCCAAGACCGGAGACAAAATCCAATAACGAGCCGGCACGTCTATTTCAGGGACACTAGGGTATGTATAATCAGCAGCTATATAATATTGCTGAGGTGCATACATACTTGATGTGATCCTCTAACCTTGACTCAGTCGACTTCCAGTACACTGGATGCGGACATTGCACATCAAGGGGCTTGTGCCACCACACAGCATAAGTGAGGAAATTGAGAACCGCAAAAGCGAGAGTCCCCGTTTCGAGCTGGGTGACTTTGAGGTGATAGATGGCACGGGTGATGAGCTGCATGATAAACCAGGCCACCTGAAGCATGACTAATCCTTTTGATATCGCATTTCCTTTGCTCTTGTCGTGGATTTGCTTTGCCGTCAGTTTAGGGGGGTCGATACACTTGGCATGTATCAGTGTAAGAATGTATTCGGGGCGTAGTGTAAGGGAGGGTTCCCCGTCCACATAAAGCATGAAACCACCCATCAGCACAAATAAGCTGTGTGTCTGAGTCCATGTATAATCTAAAGATGCGCATGAGCCAACAATTAAGTGAGCACGAATGGGGCTTACCTTCAGAATCCTTTGAGAAATAAGCCTCGATCAACCTTTTGACCCACCTCGCAAGAGCGCCTGGGAAATGCCAAACAAACACCAGCATAGATAATACGCCTTTAGCAAGCATTACGAGGAAGCGAATAAAGCGATTTCCACGTTGCTCAGGTGCTTCAACAGACTCGTTTTCTAAGGACGTGCCACATGGTGAGTTGTAAGATGCAGAGTTTCCAAAAGCACAACTCACCTTCAGACTCCGGATGAATACTAGGATAGTACCCTGATCCCTTGAACTGTTTTGTAACATGACGAGCGCTGAGTAACTGACGCATTGCCCATGTATCGCTTCTTGGACCTGAACCAGGTGGCACCCCGACTAGGACCCCGGAAACCAACCGCCGACAACGCGCTCAACAGCGCTAAGGATGCCCAGAGGCGCCCCAGCGGTCACCAGGACACCAGACAAACCGCCAAAACCCTAGACCAAGAACCAAGAACGAAGCAACAAAGCAAACAAAATGCCAACAATCAACTCAACGAGCCCGGTCACCACGACAACCACAGGTAGGGCCAACCGACGGACAGCAGCTGATAAACCTTTGCTTTCAACCAGTAGACCCATACAAGACCACATATCGGGCACAGGAACAAAGACAGATGTTGTCAACCTGAACACAGCACGAAAAATCTTGTCCATGCACGGTCTCGTAATGCCAACAGCCGGTAGCATGTTGCAATCAATCTCGGTAGCTTTATTTGAATTTAGTATCACAGCAAATCTAGGCGCCACACATACTGACATACTACGAGCAATTGCACTAATAATACAGGAAGTCGATACGGAAATAAACACGGAAAACATCATAGAAAAAGTCAAAGCCCTAATAGGCGGACCGATTGCGACCCTAGACGAGAAAGTTGAGACATTAACAGAAACAATAGACGCGCAAAAGAAAACAATAGAGTCGATGACGGAGGTACGCACCAACTTGAAATCATCAGCGGAAGATTTGGGAAAGATAGCTGGAAACATGAAGAGCACAACGCCACAAAGAACGAGTGATGAACGGTCTGACGGACCACGAACGTTTGCAGACGCAGCCAAAACTAACATCCCTGCCCCACTAACGAAGGTACTAGCGAGAAGCGAGACACAGGCAAGGCAGATCCTAGTCGACAGACGATCACAGCTCTTCGCCAACTCTCTGAAAGACCTAACGGAGGCGCAACTAGTAGCAAAGGCCACCTTAGCAGTGGAGCAAATGTCAAAGGAGAAAGTCGTACTTCCAACATCAATCAACTTCATCTCAGCACGCCGTCTCCCTCATGGAGGAGTCCTTTATGAGCTCAACTCACCCGAGGCAGCAGAGTGGTTCAACGTGGCAGCAAACCGAGGATACTTCCTGGAACACTTCGGAGCGGAAATAGTGATCAAGGAGCGAACGCACAACGTTATAGTGGAAAATGTACCAGTAACCTTTGTACCCAACAACCCAGCAGCACTAGCGGACGTCGAGAAGAAGGCGGGCTTGAAACCAAAAACGATTAGCAAGGCGCGATACATCAAACCGGAAGCAAGGCGCAAACCAGGACAACGAACAGCCCACATAATAGTGACCTTTAACTCCAAGGAGGGAGCAAATCAAGCCATCAAGTTCGGCCTGACAATCGAAGGTAAGAAAGTATATGGAAGAAAGCTAATACCAGAACCGACCAGATGCCTCAAATGCCACTCGTTCGAAAACACTCACATGGCCGCAGAATGCCCACAGGAACAGGAGACGTGCGGTACATGCGGGGAACACCACCGAACAGCCGCGTGCCAAGTCACAGACCAAAACGAGTTCTTCTGCAGGAACTGCAAAGTGAAGGGCCACGCGGCCTGGAGTCGACAATGCCCGACGTTCACGAAGAAGTGGGATGGACACAAGAACCGCAATGAAGACGCTAAGTACCGATTTTTCCTCACAGAAGACCCTCTTACCTGGGAACCACTAACGAGTCAAAATTTTGAAGAGAACAACGAGACAGCCCCAATATGGCAGCAAGCGACGGAGGATCATCAACCACAACGATACCCACCACCAAGAAACAGAGCGGAACATGGACGGCCCACCAACAACAACAACAACAACCAAGAACGCGAGGAACGGAACCTCAACAACAGGAACGCCAACCGAATCCCATTGGGAGGTCAATCCCGAATCCCAGAAGCATGGCAGATGACAAGACCTCAAGCAGACCACCGAACACAATGGAAACTACCCACCCAAGAAGAGACCGAAACGCAATCAACACCTCCAAGATGGTCTAGCTCCCCTTACGGCTCCCTCCACGAACCCTACAGCCCACAAAGAGGGTGGGACCAGGACCATGCCGGAAACTAGTGATGGATGATGCCGACAACACACACCAAGAACGCGAAGACTTGAAAATCTGGCAGCAAAACCTTCGGAAATCCAACAACGCATGGGAGCACATGCTGAAAAACTTAAACCCGCACGTATACGATATAGCGTGCATCCAAGAACCATATCTCAACCCCGTGAATCTTGCTAACGCCTCCAATCTAAGACAGTTCTGGGACGTAATCTACCCAACGGACCACCACGCAAACCCAGGACGATCACAGACGATAATCCTAGTCAACAAGAGACTATCGAAAAACAATTGGCACATTATACCACTCAAGTCAGCGAATGCTATGGCGATAGAGCTAACGGGGGCTTTCGGCAAGGTGCGTATCTACAACATATATAACCCCTGCGATAGCGATAGCACACTCCACTTCATGGAGAGGCACATGGTGTCTGAACGAAACTCCCAGAGACATCGCACGCAGCAGCGAATCGCTCAAGCGACAACACTGTATATAATGAACATATAATCTGGCTAGGCGATTTCAATCGCCACCACCCAATGTGGGAAATGCAACATAATGTACATCTCTTCACCGCGGCGAACTTAGAGCCGCGGGAGTACTGATAAACCTTCTATCACTATATAACTTAGTCCAGGTTCTCCCCCCAAACATAGCCACTCTAGAGGCATCAAACACCAAAAACTTAACGCGCCCAGACAATGTATTTTGTTCAGCAGATCTTGAGCACTCGTTCACGCAGTGCAGTGTAGAGTACCAGCTACGCCCAGTAGTAACTGACCATTTCCCCATAATTAGTACCATCAACCTCCAACCAGAACGAATTGAAACCAGCCCCAAGCGCAACTTCAGAGACACGGACTGGGAAGAGTTCCGGGAGGTCCTTGAAACTAAACTAGACGACATCCCACAGGCAACGGAAATCAAGACACGAGAACAGTTCGACGAGGCGTTCAAGGCACTCACAACAAGCATCGCCGAAACAGTAGAGAAGTGCGTACCGAAGACCAAACCATCCCCGTACGCGAAGAGATGGTGGTCGAAGGAACTGGACACCGAACGAAAAGCAACACACAAACTAGGAAGGATATCAAGAAAGAAATTAGCGAGACGAAACGACCCAGTGCACGAGGAATATAGAATCGCACGAAACCGATTCTCAGAAAGTATCAAGCGAGCGAAGACAAACCATTGGACAGAATGGTTAGAGGAACTGACATTCACAGGAGTATGGACCTTTCATAGATACGTAGCAGGCGACCCTTCCGACCAGATACACACAAGGATCAAAACCCTCCAAGACCCGAGGGCAAACAATCAGGACAACACGACGCAAGATAACACCCGAAAGAGCGAGCTACTTTACGAGGTATTCTTCAGAACGCCGCCAGACGATGACCAAGTGAACCCGGACTTCGACTACGACCCTCCAATATGTGAATTCAGACCAATCACGAACCAGCAAGTACACAGAGCAATCGCGAAACTATCACCGTTCAAAGCCCCAGGACCCAATGGGATAAGCAACGTAGTATTCATGAAATGCGCTGACCTTCTTGTACCATTCATGGCACCAATATACAGAGCTACGTTCACCCTCGAAGTGTACCCGAACGAATGGAAATGTTCCTCGACGATCGTACTCAGGAAGCCAGGAAGGCCAGACTACAGTGTCCCGAAGGCATATAGACCGATAACGCTATTAGACACGATGGCTAAGATCCTTTCATCATGTGTTGCCGACGATCTAACATATATTGCAGAAGAACACCATCTATTACCCCCAACCCACTTCGGCGGTCGACCGGGACGATCAACGGTAGACTCCCTCCACCTGCTAACTAAGTTCATAACAGATTCCTGGGCGTCGAAAACAAACAACCACGTTTCCCTACTCTTCCTTGACGTAAAGGCGGCCTTCCCGAGCGTGGTAGCAAGCAAGCTACTACACAACCTCAGAAAAGCAAGAATACCAAAGGAATATGTAGATTGGTACAAACGAAGACTGGACAACAGAACGACGCATCTCTTTTTCGACGACTACCAGTCAAACTTGTTCAATGTGTCAGATGGACTAGACCAGGGATGTCCGCTATCCCCAATGGGCTTCATCTTCTACAACGCACCAGTCCTGCGAGTCGCAGACCCGAGACCCAGCAAAGGAGAACTGAGTCTAGGATTCATCGATGATGTAGCGCTAATAGCAAGAGGGCGCTCATACGAGGAATCAAACGCAAAGGTCAAAAACATGATGGAAAAGCAAGGAGGTGCACTTGACTGGAGCGAGGAATACAACACTGAGTTTGAGCTAGACAAAACCGCACTAATTTGTCTTTCCAGGATACGAGTTCGAAGCACCGAAAACCCCAACAAGACAGTCCCTACGCCACGAGTACCCATCACCATCCGCGATCACACAATCCAACCTTCGAAGTCGCACAAATTTCTAGGAATCATCATCGACGAAAATCTAAACTTCAAGGAGCAGGTGGCCCACGCACTGGCCAAAGGAACGAAGTACGCGCTAGCATGTAGCCGGATGATACGTCCGACGAAGGGAATACACGGGAAACTGATGAAAAAACTGTATGAGGGAGTAATCGTCCCGAAGATGTTGTACGCCGCAGATGTGTGGTGCGCAGGTCTAGTAGAAAAGGGGAGGGGGAAAAGGGGGGAAAGGGCGAGGAGCAAGAGGCTTCGCCTCGCAGATGGCGCGAGTGCAGAGAATGGCAACCATATCAATTACGGGAGGACTAAGATCAAGTCCCACAGACATGCTAGACGCGCACGCTAATGTACTACCTTTTCAGCAGACTCTTCGAAAAGCGTGCTACAGAGCCACGCTCAGAATGGCGACACTCCCACAGAAACATCCACTAGCCAAGGGAATCAAGAACGCATACGATTACGGCAAAGAGAGAGATTTTAAGGGGAAAAAAACGCTATCCATCCCCACTGCATAAGCTGATGTACGAATTCAGGATCAACCCATCGACGGTGGAAAAGATAGACCCAGTCAGACACTACCCCAAGTGGGAGCCGGATGTAGACATCCACATAGCGGAGAAGGCCGAGACAGCAAAGATAGAAGACGGACTCGCCGATGAAAACCTAAGGGCGTACTCAGACGGGTCAATGGTGGATGGGGGAGTTGGAGGAGCAGCAGTGGTCATGAGAGGCAACGAAGTGATAGGAAGCAAGAGGTTTCACTTGGGGAGCGACCGCGAGCATACGGTCTATGAAGCAGAGTTGGTGGGGATGATATTAGCAGTACAACTGCTGAAGGAGACGGGAGGAAGAAGGGGCACCATATCCCTAGGTGTCGACAATCAGGCAGCGATAAGAGCAACCGAAGCTTTCCGCTCACAGCCAGGACACTACCTCATGGACCAATTCCACGATGATCTTAGAAGACTCATCCCTGAGCACGACGAAAGAAAACTCAAAGTCAGATGGACGCCAGGCCATGTAGGGATACCAGGGAATGAAGAGGCAGACACTCACGCGAAACGCGCCACACGAGGCGAATCATCAGACACACGAGCCCAGCCAAAGTCGCTCCTAACCGAGGAAGGAGAACTCAGAATCCTACCAAGGAGCAAAGCGGCACTAAGACAACACTTCTACGCAAAGATCAAAAAAGAGGCCACCACCATCATGGAGAACTCACCGCGCTACACACTGCTCAAATCAGTCGACACGTCAGCACCATCAAAGAAGTTTGCAAAGAAGATAGAGAAGCTACCGAGACGTCACAGCTCACTGATGTTTCAACTCCGCACGGGACATATAGCGCTCAACAAACACCTCAAACGAATAGCGAAATCCCCAACGGCGCGTTGCCCAGCATGCGAAAACCATGACGAAACGGTACACCACTTCATCCTAGTCTGCCCAGCATACGTGAACCAGAGAGAACAAATGAGGAAAGAAGTCGGAGCAAGACAATGCAAAATCGAGTACCTGCTGAACGAAAGCAAGGGAATGAGAGCAACGTTGACGTACATCGCGCGCACGAGAAGATTGGAACAAACCTTCGGAGATGTAACCCCCCCAGCGGAAAAGGAGAAGGAATAGAGGAAACGCGACAACAAGTTGCACAAATCATATCAAGAGCCTGAAGAAGGCCCTAACGTCCGCGCGCAAGCCAGGACCACTGTATAGCATAGACAACCAAAAAACGGACCAAAGCATATACGAATAGATTAGATGTACAGTAGGTAGTGTCCATCATAGGGCATAGCCCCAACGGACAATAAACAAGGATCAAAAAAAAAAAAAAA